>JAVXUL010110540.1:0-18251 GCA_035590515.1 Trichilia minutiflora
CTTGCAGACAATATTTACTCTCTCTAATAGTAAGAAGAAACACTAGTTATTGATTGTGACCTTTTGATTCACTGTGATATTAGTCATGATCCAGAATCGATCTCATAGAGTCTATGTCTAATTATTCGACTTTCAACGATTATAGTTAACATCTAGCAATATACCATAGTCCCTAAATCACAGTGAAAAAGTCTTCATCAAACCTTTTAATGCTGAATAAATATTCCATATGGATAGATTCCTTCCATTTGTCTAATCATAATTGAGTCAGGGTTCACGAGTGTTAAAACTCCTAAACTCAATTGGGTTTCGGTTCTAATGCACTGAACATCAAACCTTTTAATGCTGAATAAATATTCCGTGTAGATAGATTCCTTTCATTTTTCTAATCCCAATTGAGTCAGGGTTCATGGGTGTCAAAACCACTAAACTCAATTTTTACTCGGGTTTTGGTTTCAATACATTGAACTTATTACCAAAATCCAAATGAAAATTCTAAATCGACTCGAGTCAACAGAAACTTAATTCTTTATAAGAGTCAATGGATCCTATATTTGATGTCTGCCACTTTTCAAAATAAATAACATATGGCCAAAATGACTTATTATACAAGACGTGACTGTCTCGTATTTATACACTATATGAACCATATGCATCTATACTAAATCAAACACTAATATCTCAAGTCTAAGGAAGAATTATCACACATGAATAATCATATAATAAATCATTGACATCATATATCCGTGTGATTTGTTATATATGCGATCATGTTTGAAAAATAGCTCTCAACTGTTAATCCACATTAATGTTCTGATAACATAACCATTATGTTACCCACACTAATATCATGTCATGATATTCACTAGAGATATTAAATGTGCCTGTTGTGCGACATCAGTGCCCAATTAATATTACATATGCAGGGAACAATTTAGATAACTTTTGTCAGGGTATTTCTATGTGTACTTTTCAATGTATAAAAAAGAAAAGAAAACAACATACACATAAAAATTAAGAAATAATTTCTTTATTAATAATAATAATGTATAATATATCATTAAAATAATTTAATACAAAATACCCAAAATCGACAACACGAATGATTTTAGGGCATACAATATCAATAAGAATGTCACACCCCTGTCCAATGGGATCCACATACAACAATCGTCATAAGTCTCTAATATAAATCCTAAACTCCAGATACACATCAAGAGTTTATAAGGTATTGGTGGTATTTATTAAACGAACTTGATTAATCCAAAATATCCAAAACATTTCTAAAACTATATCATCCTCATTCAATTATATATATAGATATATATTATCATGTCCCAATCCATGGATTCCACATATGATAATCGTCACAGACTCGTAGGGTATATTCAATCACACAGAATACATCCTGAGAGTTTGTAAGGCCTTTATAAAACCCGTTTTTAAAAATATTTATGCGACATTTCCAATATAGTTTCAACCAAATACCCAAACTTCAAAATAAATTTCTCAATCAAATCTCAAACACTTCAAAATATATACAAATCATTTTATAAAATGATTATCCAAATATAATTTAAACAAAATTTACAAATTCTTTTACAATCCATAGAAAAATGAATAAATAACATTTTAAATTTGTAAAGGTAAACCCAGTAGACTATAATTTGATCTAAGTGAGTTGATCTTGAAAGTATACATGATACCCTTAACAACTGGAGCGATCATCATCCGACTAAAGTGTGTATCTTCTTGTCTACCCTGAAATTGGAGAGTGAGGGAGTGAGTATATGAAAGTATACTCCATAAGTGAACTAAAAATATAAATAAATGAATAATATTCCATCTAAAATTAAAAACATAAGTCAAATACCTCGTAAAACATCTTTTTGAAAAATATCTCTTTTAGTTTGAAAACATCCAAAGAATATATATCGAAAGTCATTAGGCTGATTTCCTTTCCTGACGATCACCCTGGTCTTGGATATCCCAAGATCATCAATGGATTTTATATGCAGATAAAATATGTTATTTATAAAAATTTATTTTTGAATGCGGAGAATAAAACATGTATGGTTTAGTTATATAGAAACAAGTCCACCACTGACATTTGTCTCGAATTAGTCACGTGGTAACATCTATGTTAATCCGATGAGACTCACAGATGGTCAAATCACCACTTATTATAAAAATAATATACACTATACATCTCTCCCACCTGTGAAGTCTTCACTTACCTAGGTAATCTCTCTCTTCAAATAGATATTAGGCTACTATTAGTAGCTACTGTGAATATACAGGCTCTCATGGCTATCATCATCAACAATATCCCGACCCTCATGACCGACATAACAAATATACATATCAAAATTTACATGTCATACAAGCCAAATAATTCTGCAGTAAAAACAAAAGTAGGAGCATCAATATATATCCATCACAAACACATTTCATTTCAAAACATATACTCATACATGAGCAAATATGTAAATAAGAAACATTAAACATAAGAGGTTAACTTTATAAAAATTTTATAAATAATTCTAGAATATTCTAAAAATTTGTAACAAAACAATAAAATATAAAGGTGTTCACTCACAGTTTAAGGAGGATATACACTCTCTAATTCCCCTCGTTCCTTTGCATGTCACATGGATTTCTCGTTCGCGTACTGTCACCTAAACAAAAGTATCAAAACATATCAATATACATTTTTAAACCTCGAATGAAACTCGTATGCGTGATATGCATGTTAACTTGGGTTTTCTAAAATTGGTTTATATGCGTAATCGGCTAAAACCCTCGCTTTTCATCCAACAATCCCTATATTATTACCACGAACCCACATTTAGGCTAAACTAATGTATTTTGACTCGTTTATACTAAATTGATGATTGGACCCCATAGGCTTGTCAGAATAGTAACCCGATTATTGTTCACGCCTAACTAAAATTTTTGAATTCACATCCAAAGCTTCCTAATAACTTAACCAACCTTACTATAATCTAAATAATGCGTAAAAACCACAATCATATGATAAAACTAACAAAAATCACCCGGATAAACAGTAAAATTCATACGAACAAAAATTGATAAAACACGAAATAGAGGCTACAGACGGGTTAGAAATGGTGCTACTAACCTCGTAGAACCGTTGATTTGCTTTAATTTTGCTATGAAGTCGAAAAATCCTAAAATAGATATTGAAAACCCTAGCTCCCCTTTTTGTTTTCTGCATTTTTACCATCAAAACGATTCTCCTATGAAGTTAGAAATGGAAAATATGGGTGATAGGTGAAGAGAAATCAAGAATGTGATAAAAATTTGGGTGAGAGATAAAGAGAGCAGAGAGAGAACGTGAGAGAGGGAGAAGAGCAGAGACATAAGAAGAAAAGAAGAAGAAAAATAAAGGAAATAGGGCCTCAGCCCCTTATTTATAGAAAAAGAATGAAATTATCATTTTGCCTTTAAAAAATGTAAAGGAGAAGCTTTTAAAAGAGGGCAAAAATCGATATTTCGCAGCCGTTTGATCGAACAAACTACCTACGTCGATCGAATTAATCGAGGGTCGTTCGAACGAATTCTTCGACACTTTAAAAAGTCAGGGGGTTTCTAAATTACCGATCAAACGAACTCTATATCATTCGAACAAACCAAATATTTCGACTAAATAAGTAATTCATTCGGTCAAATGAATCACCCTATTCGATCGAATTGAACTCGCCAAAATAAAAATTTTCACTTGAATCCTCTCTAAGTTGAAAAATATCATTCAGATCCCACTCAAAATAAAACTATCTTTTAATTTCGTTGAGATCCCTATATTTATAACCTCAAAAATCTATCTTAACTAACTTTAATCCTTAAAATAAATACAAAATCGTGCTGACTTGTCGATAATGTACATGATAGATGTAAATATATGTACTGTAAAAATATAAAATTATCGTTATGCCCTTGAATTCTATACACGGGGCTCATATATATACACACACATCACAATATCAATTTGTCTCTCTGAGACACTTCAAAAACATAGTTCACAAGGAAACATAGATTTAAATTATAGAGATAAACAAAACACATAGTTTCATAAATGACAGCAAGTGTGTCTATTTCCGGTAAAGCTTCACCTCCTAAGACTGTAAAAAAAATAAACACCTCAGAGTGACGCCGGGAGGGGTTTTCGATAGGAAAACTCTCATGCCTAAGTCAGAAAAGTGGTGGAAGAAAAGGAATGTGTTTTCGACGAAAACAACAAGAAGAAATGATAAATGGCCTGAAAATGGAGAAAGTGTGTAGAAAATACCCAACGAAGATAATGAAGGAAAACTGATGGAAAATGAGGCTACCGGATCTCTCTTAATCTCTCCCAATCTCTAAGTGTATCTCTAGTTGTTTTTCATAACTAAACCAACCAGAAGCTCAACCTCAAAATACAATGACCAATCTATGCCTAAAGAACCAACCAATCAACCAACCCCTTTTTCGATAAAGAAGTTTGGTTCATATAATGCCCCTCCTTTGAACAGTGATATGACTTGACATCAGAGAATGGGAAGGATGTGATTTCTGACATGAGACAGTATATAATCAATTTTCTTTAATAATGCGATCACATTTATCGACTTTGTAGGCCCGTCACTGTCCCATCACTTGAAAATGGTCAGAGAATGGGATGGGTGCTTTTGGCAGGCCTGTTGTCATCAATCATTCTCATTTTTTGAGTGGGAGGGGCACATATCCATTGATACTCTAGTTAGGTATCGTCGGAGAGACAGCAACCAGGGAACTCTTGGCCTGATGTAATTTTCCTAGGAAACTACTCTAATTCTTGAGCTGGGGATGACTATAAACTCCAACTTTTGGATACCTGCGACGAGACTGATTCTCCTGGGAAGCAGGTTGCTTGGGACAAAGTTTTCCTAAGACCACAGATCCTTGAACTGGGGGATACCTGGGATAATTTTTGTCTAAGATAGCTGATTCCCCGAAAAGAAAACGTTTGGGGCGAAATATACCTGGGATGGTGGAATCCCTGAATCATCGGATAACTGAGAAGGTGGAATCACTGAACTAGGGGGACTAGGACAGAGTACACCTGGCCTCCCGTCACGTGTCCTATTGATTAGGTGTCCATATGTCACCTTCATATTTTTCTCCAAACATCCAGTCCCTTAATTTTTGGTGTGAGACTTGTAGAGCTCATGCCAGAAAATCATGCCTAAGACGAATCATCCTAGGGAGGAAATAACTTTAGGGGTTTTTAGTTGACTAGTAATGTAATCAATCATTGAGGTGGTTGACGTGTTGTGAAAGCTTCCTAATCACTTACATCCTTTCTCTTTCCTTCAACGATTCTGCTAGCATGATGCTGACGTGTCTTGCCTGAGTATCTGTTTTGACTGTATTAATTGCCCCCTATCAAGAGTCACATCGTAATTGTTAATAGCTATTGTCAATTGCCAATAACTATCAACAGTTGTCTCTGAAAAGATGGCTCCTCGATCTCTGGACAGATTTTAAACACAAGGCTGGGGAAGTGCCACGTGTTGGATTACTGTTGGGGGATATGACGGTTTCTTGATCCTTGGGGAGTATTAATGGATTGGAACCGTGGAAACTCCTTGGCGATTTAGATCTATAGTGAGGAGTGCCTCTCCTTTCTTATAAATACCCCCTTCCTTCACTTGTCATTTTCGTGAAATCTGACTTTCTTCTTCATACTCTTTTTCTCTAAGATTTTTGTTCTTCTATTGCTTTCTGCTTTCTGTGTGTTTTTTTGTTGTAGGTTAGGTATTTACTGAACTTCTTCACAAATAGATGGCCAGTAAAAGAAGCTCGAAAGATGCGACTCGTTGGAAGGAGTTCTCCCATGTAGCCACCCCTACTCATGAGAGAGGGGATGATGAAAGAACCACCACCGGGCAGGCTTGGGCCAGGGGATCCAACGAAGTAGATTGGTTCCCCTCCACCATTATTAAGGCGGATATTCAGACCTACCATCAATTGTACGAGATTCCAGCTAATGTCCATCTCAGGGTACCCAGGGTTGAAGAAATCTCGAGTGCCCTGGGACCAGGGGAAGTAGCCTTCAATGAAGAGTATTTATTGCTCAGGGTTAGATTTCTGCTACAACCCTACTTTGTACGAATGTTTGAGGTATTCAGGATTCCCCCTTACCAGCTGACTCTGAACAGCTGGGGGGCTTAGGGGGCCTTTTTGTACTAAAGGCTGAGGCTAAGTCTCCTACCCGCACCCCGGATGAGGTGCTGTACTTTTACACCCTCAAGAAGAATACCAGTCAGTATTTGAGGTGGTACTACCTATAAATTCGCCCAGGATACCAGCCAAAGTTGAAGGGTAGTTTTTTCTGTAATAAGGATTAGAAGGACCGTTGGTTTGTGGTCAGCAGTAACTAGGTATGATCTCTTCAAAGCACCATTTTCGTGATTTTCTAAGAGCCAGATACAATAAACTAGCAATTAAAGAATATTTACTAACTTTACTCATTGAAAAACTCTGACTGACCTCTCTATGTGCAAAAATTAGTAGGGAGGAACTGAGAATCTCCATCGACATAGCCAACCGGGTGGAATCTTTTATTCCGACAAATGTCAGAACCCTCCTGAGTGCAGATGCTCAGGTAAAGTTTGGCCTGATCCAAAAGGCGACGACCAGTAATGAACTGACAAAAATCAAGACCCATATGAACAAAGGTAAAGATCTCTTTATATTGGTTGCATTGAGGCCTGTAGTCAGGTAGAACTAAATTTTCTGACTTCGTTTTATTATAGTTGCAGGTACAGGGAGTACTATAACTGACAGGAAGCAAAAAGCAGCCGATATTTTACAAGGGCTGTTTTTAAGATCATGCCCAAAGGGGGTAAAGTTGGCTAACTCCGAGCCAAAAATCATCGGGAGAAAGGATAAAGAGCCCCTAAAAAGGGATGGCAAGAAAGCCCTAGGGAAGGGGGGCAGGTAGACGGAGCGCCCCAAAGGGAAGGGCATCTCCTTTAAGGAGGTGCCCAAAGAGGAGACCCCAAAGCGCCTTCAAAAAAATGACCTCGCACTGACAAAGGATATGGGCAAAATACCCTTGGAGGACAGCCAAGAGGAGGGAAAAAAAAGAAGAAGAAGAAGATCGACTCCCTTCTTCTCTCTCTCAAACAGCGATCAGAGAATGTCCCGGTCTTTCTGAAAGGTGCTTCAGTCATCCAAGTTTTAGGACAGGATGATGAAGCCCGGGCTACCACAAGGGCCAGTCAAAACCAGGGGCCCAGGGTTGGTGAAGGCCAGGGACAGGAGTAAAGGGACCCATCCCATTTTAAAATTGGAGATCCCTTCCCCCAGACCATTGACACGACGGGAGAATTTGATGCCTTGATGATAGAGGATCTCCCTGAGGAGAAGAGAGAAAGTTTTGGCCATCTTCTCTCTTTGATGAATTGGGGACGAGAGGTGATTTCCCCAGGGGAATGCAGGGAAATAAGGAACTTATCCCTTGAGAAGACGCTTGATTCCATGAGCTTTCATGCCCATCATGTGAGTTGCCTTTACTTTTGCTTTTGAAATCAATGTTATTAGTTTTGAATAACCTTTTAATATTTGCCTGATCAATGCCTTGCTAATGCAGAATGCCTTTGTCTTGAACATATTCGTAGAAAACATTAAGAACACCATCACTATCCAGCGAAGGGCCGTGGATGCTATAAAGAAGCTTGAGAAAAGGGTTCAGGGTCCTGAGTTTAGAGGGGCAAAACTCCCAGCTTCTCGCGGAGAAGTATGACTGGGCGAAAAATGAGGAGGCCTGTAAGACCAGTTTATTCAAAACTGAAGGCCAGGTCCAGGTGCTAGAGAGGGAAAAGGTGAGTTGCAAAAAAGTCAAACAACATTTCGAAGGTCAGTATAACAGGGTGGTTAATTCTAACCAGATCTTGGTAGATGAAAGGGATCGATTGAAGGAGAAGAATGCCAGGATTGTTATATATTACGAAGCAATTAAAAGGTGGCTCGAGGGTATCCGGGGGGAGTATAATGCTTTGGAAGAAATGAACAAAACACTACAACATCGTGTTGATGAGCAGTTGGAAGACTTACAGGTTGTACCTTCCCAGCTGAAAATCCAATATAACTGAGGAATTAACAAAGGAATTGACTTGACTAGCTGCCTTTTCCTTCAAGAGTACCCGTAATTGGACCTTCGCTGGCTCTTTGACCAACTGGGCCATGATATCTCGGGCACATCAGAGATATCCACTACAGAAGAGCTTTCCAAGATGTCGGCACAGGAGACGGTGGAGACTGCTGGTGAAAGGGACTTGGCTGATGAAGGAAAAGAAGCTTCCACTCCCGGGATGAAGGTGATGGAGATCCTCCTCCTCAAAAAAAGGCAGATGAAGCCCCCAGTTCTCGGGGAGAAGCAAACGAAGATACCCTTGCCACCGTAGAAGGTCGAATAGGTGGAGATGTCCCTCTTATACCCCTGGTCGAAGAATGGGTGGTGGAAATATCTGAGTAAAGTAGAGGGGCTCTATAGTATACATAATTTTAGGGTTTAGAATATTTTGTAACTCTTTGTAAATTTTCCTGACCCTATTCTTTTATGTACATAAGATATATGTACAATTTTTCTTTTAATGAAAATACACTTTTGCTTTTCTATGTTTTCGTAAGTTTTTCTCCTTTTCTTTGTTGGCTACCAGAACTTCAGTGATGAACTTTGGGGTCAGACATCTTTTTAAAACAAAAAGGGGGGGTTCTCGAGTATCTTCAAGTCTTCAAAAATTCTCATCCTAACTCTGACCAGGGTTTACCATGCCTCGCTCGATCAGATCTTAGTCACTTAAGGATGTCTGATACAGCCCAAGACTTATGGCACCTGGGATGAATTATTACTAAAAAAATTTTACTAAGTGTTAAGGGATTTTATTCAGTCAACCTCAAACTTAAAAGGACCTGACCCGACCAGGGTTTACCATACGTTGCCACTGACCAGGTCTTAGACATATTAGATACCTAATCAGGGCCAAGGGCTTACAGCACCTGGGAAAGGATAAGATTTAGTAGACCTAATCTGGCCAGGGTTTACCACGCTTCGCCACTGATCGGGTCTTAGAAGTATTAGATGCTTGATCAGGGTCAAGGGCTTATGACACCTAGGAAAGGATAAGATTTAGTAAACCTAATTCGATTAAGGTTTACCACGCCTCGCCACTGATTAGGTCTTAGACTTATTAGATGCCTGATCAGGATCAATGGCTTACGGCACCTGGAAAAGGATAGGATTTAGTAGACCTAATTCAACCAGGGTTTACCACATCTCGTTATTGATCAGGTCTTAGACGTATTAGATGCCTGATCAGGATCAAGGACTTACGGTACCTGGAAAAGGATAGGATTTAGTAGACCTGATCCGATCAGGATTTATCACACCTCGTCACTGATCAGGTCTTAGACATATTAGACACATGGTCAAGGTCAAGGGCTTACGGCACCTGGAAAAGGATAGGATTTAGTAGATCTAATATGGCCAGGGTTTATCACGCCTCACCACTGATCAGGTCTTAGACATATTAGATGCCTGATCAGGGTCAAGGACTTATGGTACTTGGAAAAGGATAGGATTTAGTAGACTTAATCCGACCAGGGTTTACCACACCTCGTCACTGACCAGGTCTTAGACATATTAGATGCCTTATCAGGGTTCTTACGGTACCTGGGAAGGGATAGGATTTAGTAGACCTAATCCGATCAGGGTTTACCACGCCTCGCCACTGACCAGGTCTTAGATATATTAGATGCCTGATCAGGATCAAGGGCTTACGGTACCTGGGAAGGGATATGATTTTACAAATATTATTAAGAGTCAAGGGATTTTATGGCATTCAGCCAACCTTAACCTTAGATTTTCCACTAAAGATATGCCTAGGAGATGCTAAAAATACTTGAACACTTCTTTTTTATTCATAAATAAATAATTATTACAAGTGTGTTACAAGCTTACTACTGGATTCGCCTGCGAAAGAGTTCTCTCAGGGGTAGTATCTTTTTAGCATCTCTGCGTGCCAGGCTTTGCTTAGAATGTTGCTGTCTGACCGGGCTAATTTGTAAGTTCTTTGCCTGACTTCCCTAATCACTTGATACGATCCTCCCAGTTAGCATGCAAGGATCCTTTCGATGCTACTCGGGTATTGAGGGTGATTCTTTTGAGTACGAGATCATCTTTCTTGAATGAACGGTGTCTAACCTTTTGCTTATAGGACCTAGACACTTTTTGTTGGTGGGCGGTAGTCCTGATCAGGGCACGATCCCTAACTTCATCCCTGAAGTCTAGGTCAAAACGCATGACTTGCTGATTTTCTTCTTCACTGAAATGAGAAACGGGAACGTTGGGATATCCATTTCGATTGGGATTACTGCTTTAAACTCGTAGGCCAGAAAGTAGGGCGTCTCTCCTATGGCTACCTTTGCAGTGGTCTGGTAAACCCATAAGACTTTGGATAGTTCATCTGCCCAAGCTGCCTTCCTCTCACCCAACTTCTTTTTGAGTACTTTCTTGTTGGTCTTGTTGACTGCCTCAACTTGACCATTTGCCTTTGGATGAGCTGGGGATGTTAGCCTTAGATCAATATTCCATTCGCTACATAACTCATTCATTCCCTTATTATCGAATTATTTTTCGTTGTCTGCAATCAGGACGTTAGGAATTCCATATCGATAAAGGATATTCCTTCGGATGAAAGCGATAGTGTTCTTCTCAGTGATCTTGGACAAAGATCCCGCTTCTACCCATTTTGTGAAGTAGTCAATGGCCACAATAGAGTATTTTGCTTATGCCCTAGCAAGTGGAAAAGGTCCTATCAGGTCAAGTCCCCATTATGCAAAAGGCCAAGGATTTAGCAAGGTGATCAGGTTTTTTGGAGATTGCTAGGAGATGTCTACATACACTTAACAAGCATGACATCGCTGTACCAATTAGTGAGCGTCTTCACTCATCGTAGGCCAAAAATATCCCAGTCTATGCACTCGATGAACCAGATTCCTGCTACCACTATGATTACCATAAGTTCCTTGGTGCATCTCGCTCAACACCCTTTCGACTTCCTATGGTCTCAGTCATCTCAGGTAGAGGGTGCTAATTCCCCTTTTATATAGGGTGCCCTCTATTATGGCGAATCTGACGGCTTTTCTTTAAATCCTGAGAGCTTCATTCTTGTCAGGAGGCAAGATGTCTTCACTGATATACATCAGGATAGGGTCTATCCACGATGACGATTCTTCCTAAGTGGTTAAGATACCAGTGTTTTCAGGGGGAGAGGTATTTTTTTGTCCTAGGATTTCAACAGGAATTGCCCTGAGAATATTTGCAACGAGGGATGAGACAAGCTTTGATAATGCGTCAGCTAGAAGGTTCTCTGATTGGGAAATCTTTTGTATTTTCACCTTCTTGAATCGATTAATTAAGCGTCGGGCTTCTGCGAGGTAAGCCTTCATGCTTTCTTCTTAGGTTTGATATGATCCATTTAAGTGATTCATAAGAAGTTGTGAATCACTATAGGTGGTGAGTTTGCGAACCCTAATCTCTGGTGCTGTTCTTAATCCTGCCAACAAAGCTTCATATTCTGCTTCATTGTTAGTTACAGAAAAAAGAAATCTTAAAGCATACCTGACTTCCTCTTTCTCTGGCCCGATTAATATGATGTCCGTACCTCCCCCGTTTTGACTTGCTGACCAGTCAATCCACAGGTGTCAGGTCAAGGATTCCCTCAGATCAAGGAGATCCACCTCCATCTACTCAAGCAAACTGAGGGGTCGAAAGATGGCTAGTGTTTCTGTAACAGTCTACTCAGCTATAAAATTAGTAAGAGCTTATCCTTTGATAGCCCTGTAAGGTTGAAAGTCGATGTCAAATTCGCTGAGTTCTATTGTCTATTTGACCAACCTCCCGAACAAGTTGGGTCGATGGAGAATCTGTCGAAATGGCTAACTAGTCAGCACCACTACTAGATGGGCCTGAAAATAGGGCTGTAATTTCTTGGTTACTATAACGAGCGTCAGGGACAGCTTCTTTGGTGTTGAATATATCGTTTTAGCATCTATCAAGGCTTTGCTAGTGTAGTATATAGGCCTCTGCACTTGTTGAAAATCTTCCTTCACCAATATTGAGCTAACTGCGTGTTCATTGATAGCCAGATAAAGATAAAGAATTTTTTATGGCAAAGGGCTGACCAGCTACGGGGCGAAAGTTAGATAATCCTTAAGTTATTTGAAGGAATCTTCGTATTCCTTGCCCCATATCATTCTCTTGCCTTTTCTCACAGCCCTGAAGAAGGGGTGGCACTTGTTAGTGAATCGGGAAATAAAACAGCTCAGAGCGGTCAATCTTTCTGTCAAACTTTGTAGTTCCTTCACTGTGCTGGGATTCTTCAAGTTCAGGATTGCCTGTATCTTTCGTAGGTTGACCTTAATGCCTCTTTCATTGACCATAAAGCCTAAAAACTTCCCCGACCTGACTCCAAAGACGACTTCTCAGGATTTAACTTCAGCTGATATTCCCTGAGTAATGAGAATGCCTATTCCAGGTGAAGAGGGTAGTCTAAAGCCCTGACGAATTTCGAGATCATATCATCCACGTATACTTCCATGGATTGTCCTATCAATGGCTTAAAAACCTTATTCACCAATCTCTATAAAGTGGCCCCTGTATTCTTTAGGCCAAAAGGTATGATCTTATAACAGTACAACTCTTGATCAGTGATGAAGGCTATCTTCTCCTGGTCTGACAGATACAATGGTATCTGATTGTATCCTGAGAATGTATCCATGAAGCTCAATAGTTCATGACCTGCTGTGGAGTCTACAACTGGTCAATTTGGGACAGGGAAAAACTATCCTTTAGGCACGCTTTATTTAGGTCCGTGAAGTCGACACACATCCTCCAGCTTCTGTTAGCTTTCTTGACCAACACAACATTGGCCAAGCAATTTGGATATTTTACTTTCCTGACAAATCCCGCTTTGAGCAGCTTATCCACCTCTTCCCTAATAGCCCTTTGCTTTTCAGCGTTAAAGACTCTTCTCTTTTGACGGACAGGTTTCTGTGAAAGGCTAACCGCAAGCTAGCGAGTCATAACCTCATTATCGATACTTGGCAAGTCAGAGTGACTCCAGGCAAATACATTCACATTTCATCTCAGGATCTTTATTATGCTTTGTCTATGCTCAGGGCTCAGTTGGGTGTCGATCTTCACGATCCTCTCAGGGTGATGCTCATCCAAAACCACGTCGATCAGGGTTTCTTCTGGTTTCAGCCTGGGAACTGGTGGCTCCTCACTCTCCCTGACCTAATGGCTAGTAGAAGTTGTATGTTGTCTCCTTGATCACGTTCTTTCATCATTTGTAGGACTCGTGGTCGGGTCAGAAGAGGCTTCCAATGGCCTCTTGCGAATGCAATAAGCCTGCTTCAAAGAAGTGTTGAAATATGATCTAGCTTCTCGTTGATTCCCCATTATAATGCCAATCCCTTCTCTAACCATAAACTTTAGCTTTAAGTACTGGATGCTTTCCACTGCTTTGGTGTTCCTTAAAAAGGGCCTTCCCAAGATGGCAGAATATGACATCTTTAAATCAACCACTTGGAAGCATACCATAGTGGTCTTCTGGTATAGCCTCTCCCCCATGGTGACCGATAACTGTATTAATCCCAGGGCAGTGATGGAGGAATCCCGGAATCCATGTAGGGTGGAATTCGACGGAGTCAATTCCAGGTCTTCTATTTTCAAGGAGTCTATTGTATCTTTGAAGATTATATTCGTTGAACTCTCTGTATCAATCAAAATTCTATTGACCTGTTTAGAAGCAAACCTCATCGTGACCACCAAGGCATCATCGTGGGGGTGGTGGACCCCCACTTCATCCTCGTCCATGAACATGATGGGAAAGGTGATAATTTTAGGCCTCTTGTCCGCCCGCACATTCATCACATGGATATCTGAAGAGTGGCTAGGCAGTGAGTAATGCACATAATTCTTCTTGGAGCTATTAGAGATCCCGATAAGGGTTGGACCTCCTGAGATGAACATAATGTCAGGATCCTGTCCAGGATAGTCTTCCTCATCCCGATACCGCTCAGATCCTGGGAGAAGGTGCTGAGAATCAATATAGTTCATGAGATAACTATTTCTGACTAGTACCTCGATTTGACTCCTCAGATCCTCGCACTGGTTGTGGTGTAACCAGTCTCTTTGTGAAATTTACAAAATCGACCTTGGTCCTTTTAGGCACCTTTGTTTTCATGGTCTGGGGACTGGAGGCTAAGAGACCCCGACTTTTTGAGTACTCATAAATTTCAGATAGCTAACTGCTCCACCCTTCTGGGAGGGCTTCTTAGTGAATACTGTTTTGGGAGTTTGTCATCTCTGGGAGGTTGGGGTAAAAATCTTCCCTGACCCCTATCTCTCCTGTCCGTATCTCTTCTATCATATTTGGGATTCTCGGATCTATTCTCTTTTCCCTTCTGTCACGCCTCCTGAGGATGTTCCCTCCTGACCGGGATCACTCGAGATTCTTCTTTCATTCTTAGCATCATCTCCCCTTCAATTTCAATTTCATCTAACAGTTCTATCGGGGCTGCTTCATAAGTGTTCACCGTACACTGATGAACGACATACCAAGCCCTTTCTAATCACAGGCACTTTTTCAATCCTTCCAGGGCCAAAGGATTATGGTTAGCCCCTAATTCTATCACTTCTTAATGATATCTACGCACAAACTTTTTAAAGTCTCTCTTGCTCCTTGATGAATGGACAGCAGGGCACTCAAGTTTTGGCTGGTGACAACCGCTCCTTTAAACTCATTTTTGAAGAAGATCACCAATTGACTGAAGCTGTTAATGCTAGATGGTGGTAGGTTCTTATACCAACATTGAGTTGGCTCTTCTAAAGTCAAAAGAAAAGAATAGCACATTTATAATTCAGTTAGACTCTGGATCAGCATCATCTCCCTAAATGTGTCGACGTGTAGAGATGGATCAGTCTTCCCTGAGAAGGGAGGCAATTGAGGCATCTTGAACTTCTTGGGGAGGACCAAGGATAATATCTCCTCTGAGAAAGGAGATTTGAGACCTGAGGGGAGGGTTCTCTCTGTTGTCGGGTTCCTTTCTTGAGCAGGGAGGTTGTAAGCCCCCATCTCACACAGTATCTTTTTCACGCACTCCTCCATCTCCCTCCTATTGATCACAGCAACTGCTTTCTTTTCTCGAGCATGCTTCTCATTTGGATAGAATCTCATATCGGTGGAGGCCAGGCTATGTTCTACTTCTGGGTGAACTGTTCTTCTGGGATTCTCATCAATAATAGTCCTTCTGTATCCACGCCTTCATAAATTTTGAAGGGGGTGTTTATTTCCTGAGGCACATAAGGCTCTTCCAACCTCTCAGTTACTTTAGCTTTTCCCTTTTGCCTAGGTGTCAATCTCTGCCCAGGTATATAGTCATATACCTCTCGAGATTCTCAAATATTTTTTGTACCATCGCTTCAGAGAACACGACTTTCAAGGCCCTTAGGAGCCAGTGGTGTTCTCTCTTCCCTTAAGAAAATGAGCTCCCTAACCATCTGCCTCCTAACCTCCAAGAGCTCTTTTTCCAATACTTCTACCCTTCTGGCTAAAAATCCATCCACTTGTCTATTTCCTGACCAAGGCCTCTCCCTGATCAGGAAAATCTTTCCTCCTAACGATACTTTTGCTGGAATTAGAATCTTCATCTCCTCGTCTTCTTTCTATTATTTCAAGCTTTTTCTAAAGAAAAACTTCAAAAATGTTTTCCCAAAAAACTTCAGAGAGTATTCCTTCCTCCTTCCTTCCTCCACGCACGGTGCTTCAATGGTTTTTTTTTATTCTCACAGACGACGCCAGCTGTTGGTGCAAGAATTATCCGTGAACCCTCCTCGCAACCAAGATGGAATGACTCAACTAGTGAGGTGTGAAGGCAATGCGACTATTTTTCCAACGACAATTTTTACACCAAAGAAGGAGTGTGAATGTGGTTGTTTTCAACAGAACTTTACCTCCTAAACCTGTAAAGAAAGTAACACCTCGAAGTGACGTCAGGAGGGGTTCCCGACGAAAAAACTCCGATGCCTAAGTCAGAGAAAGGGTGGGAGAATGATATGTGTTTTCGATAAAGGTAGCAAAAAGAAAAGCTTGAACGAACTAAGAATGAAAGAAATATGTGTGGAATTTACCTTCTGGAGATAGCAAAAAGAAAAACAATGGTAATGAAGCTACCTGATTTCTCTCAATCTCTTTGTGTAACTTAAGTATTTCCCACTCCACTAGTAGCTCAACTCTCAAATACAATAATCAATGAATACTCAAAATCCAACCCACTAGCCAACTAACCCAGAAAACTAACCTTCGTTGCCGGAGTTTGGTTTATATAGTGCCCTTCCTTTGAAAGATGATGTGACTTGACATTGGAGAATAGAAAGGATGTGATATCTGACATGGGGCAGTGTGCAGTCAATTTTCTTTAATGATACTGTCACATCTGTCATCTTTGTAGGCCCGTTACTGTCCCATCACTTAGAAATAGTCAGAGAATAGGATGGGTACTTTTGACGGGCCAGCTGTCACTAAGCATTCCTATTTTTGAGTGAGAGAGGCATAAGTTCATTGATACTCTGGTCAGGAATTACCAAAGAGCCAGTAGCCAGGGAACTCCTGACTTGAGCCAAATTTCCTTGAAAACTATTCTGATCCCTGAGCTAGGGATGATTATGAAATCTAACTTTCGAATGCTTGCGATTATACTGATTTTTCTAGGAAGCAGGTTACTTGGGAAGAAGCTTGCCTGAGATCGTAGGATCCCTGAACTGGAGGATGCCTGATGCGAAGTTTACCTGAGACCATAAGATCCCTGAACCGGAGGATACTTGGGGCGATGGCATTGCTGGACCGGGGTGCCTGGGACAGAATACATCTGAGAAGAGAGAACCTTGGGATTACACCTGGCCTCCTGTCACGTGTCTTGCTGATTAGGTGTCCACATGTTACCTCCCTATTTCCCCCCAAACAGATACTTTTAAAGAAAATATTGATATGACAAAAGAGATGTAAGAATTTATGGTTAGGAAAAATTTAGTTGTTAAGAATTTTTAAAATAAATTAAAAACGAGATAAAAAAATATGTCAATTTCTGACCCAGAAGGTTTGTAAACTTTAGTCAATTAAGGGTGTTTCAGTCAATTGAAGATATGTCAATTTATGGCATAAAAAATTTGTAAATTTCGACCTACTGAAGGTGGTGGAATAATGTTCGCGTCGCTGATATATGATCAATTTAAAGAATCTATTTTACGACGATAAACACTATCCACAAGTACACGTTCTCAAGTAATAATATAGGTAAGAAAAGTATCATCCCATAGAGAGTGATTTTTATGAACTCTTGATGCCTAATGGTAGTTTGATTCTATAATTTATCCGAAATTCTAAACTAAGCTATAATAACTATTAATCTAGAATTATACTAAGACTCAATCAACAATCTTTAAAATGATTAAAAACACTTATAAATTAAATACCTAGGGAATTGTATCCCATAATACATTTTAATGACTATATTTTATACTAAACACTCATTAATTATCCTTAATTTATAAAACATAGACTTCCTAAAGTTATTAACCCTACTCTTTAAGCGTCGAGTTAATAATACCTCTAAAATTGAATTTTAATGTTCCTATCTAAAACCTTTAATTAAAAGTTATTAAGCTCTAGGTCTATTATAAGTTCTCGTAGGATTATCCGGTCTCCTAACATGCTCTCATCCTACGTTGTATTATTTACAATCCTATCTAAGAACTACCTTTCTAAACGTTAAGTTTTTATATGCATATTCATTTATTTCATGATCAAGGAAATAAAAGCATTAAGTTTAATAACACAAATAAATTAGAACAAGATAATCAATAAATGTAAACATTTAATTCATTATTAAAAGACTTATGTTAAAAAAATCCCTTAAATAATATATTTAGCTATTCATGATTGAAAAATAAAAATAAGGCCAAATATATTATCTTTATGTTCTCAATACAAATTGGTCCTAAATTACAAATAAAGGAATCTTATACTAACTAATAAGCATTTGTTTTTGTTACACCCCAATCCGTGGGGCCCACCTGTGACAGACGCCACAGACCTTCAGGGTGCACTCTAACACACAGAATACCCCCTGTAGGCCTGTAA
>JAVXUL010110567.1:6520-18244 GCA_035590515.1 Trichilia minutiflora
CCATATACTTATATCTTGATGAACATTCCATGGAATGATTTATATTTATTTTAAAGTGTTTGTGGACCTTTATCGATATGTTTGGAGTTTGGGTGTTTGGTTGAAAACAATTTTAGAAGTGCTGCATAAATATTTTGAGAACAGGTTTTATAATGACCTTACAGGCTCACAGGGTGTGTTTTGATGATAGAATATACCTTGAGAGTCTATGGCAATTGTCATATATGGGATCTATAGGTTGGGGTGTGACTTTATTAGTATTAGAGCCTTTGATTTTAAAATAATTTTGAAAACATCCAAACTTGATTTTCAAACTATGATTTTATGATTTTTAAAAGTTTTCTAGTAGACTAACTGAGTCGAGTCATAGGAAGCATCACCACCATATTAAATACGTATATTTGAACTCCATGCTCCTTTTGTAGTAAAATGTCTTCAAGATCTAGACGAGATCGTGGTAAACCATTAGAGAGGTAGTGCCTGACGTAGAAGAGGCTACGTCGTATATGCCTCAGCTAAAACCCGAGGAGCAACATGAACTTCCTCCATCCCAATACTAGCAACCAGGTATGGGAATGCCTCCGAATATGACTCCTAAAGCATGGGATGCCTTTATGACATACTGGAATGCTTAAGCTGCTGAAGCATCCAGATCGACTCTGAAGTTATCCAAGCTGATTAAAGAAGTTTGACAGTTGGGAAGTGTACCTTTTAAAGGTACGATAGATGCGATAGAAGCCAATAGATGGTTTAGTAAGTTGAAAGCTAACCTGAATGATATGGAACTGGAGGATAGGTATAAGTTAAAGGTGTTTGTTCGACTCTTAAAGGGTAGTACAGCGACTTGGTGGATGAATGTACAAGCTAGAGCCTCAGCACAGTTGACCTGGAATAATTTTGTGTAAGAATTTCGAGACCAGTACTACAACCCTTTTTATTGTAATCAGAAGAAGCAGGAGTTCCTTTGACTAAGATAGATAGGTAAGACAGTGACAGAATATGAGACTCAACTAAGAGAGTTAGTTGAGTTTGTGTCGAAATTTGCCAATGAAGAGAGCCTGTGTGCTAAGTTTGAAGAAGGCTTGAACTTTGAGATTCTTGAAAAGATGTCACTGTTAGGAAATTAGGAATACAAGAAAATGATTTAGATGGCCCTTCGAGCTGAGAAGTTGGCAAGAGAGAGAAGATCGAGGAGTCAGTTCTAGAAGAGGAAAGATTTGAGTATACAGGTTGGCTTTCCATCCAAGAAGAGCTGTACCAGTAGTTCATTCAGTGGTGCCTCTGTTACTAGTCTTGGAAGCATCTCTTCACATTCTCTTCAAGGTCAAGGACCCTCAAGATTCAGATCATTAGCTTAGAGACATACTCAGGGTTCGGGATAGGATCAGAGAGTGGACAGATGTATTCATTGTAGGTAATATCATGTGGGAACATGTCCTCTGCTATCAGTATGCTACCAGTGTGGGGAGATAGGACACATAAGGAGATTCTGTCTTAAGCTAGGCAGAATAGAGACGGATGGTTAGACTAATCAGTATTACTCATACTACCAGCAGCCACCAGTTGAACAGGTAGCAGCTTCTACTGACAAAAGGTCAGGAGTGGATAGTTCATCCACGGCATCCCGTGGTACTCAGAGAACTCGAGATAGAGTCCAGACTAGGGTATTCACTTTGAACCAGGAGAAAACACAGGCTAACCTAGATGTAGTAACTGGTATGATTACTATTTTCAACCAACCTGCTTATGTATTAATAAATCCGGACTCTAATAGATCTTTCGTCAACACTGCTTTAGCGCCTCATGCTAGCGTCCCGTTGTCACCCCTAGATCAAGAGATAATAGTTTATACCCCTATAGGCCAGAAGTTATTGAGAAAGACTGTGTTTAAAGATTGTGCTGTGATTGTGAATAGAGTTGAGTTGGTAGCAGACTTGATCCCTTTGAGGATGGAAGATATCGATGCCATACTAGGGATGGACTGGTTGTCCAGACATCGAGTAACAGTTGATTATTTTTCTAAGCAAGTGGTATTTAGAGGATCCGGGGAATCAGAGATAATCTTCACAGGTGAGCGGAATAATTTGTCTGGTAGCTTGATTTGTACGATGAAAGCCCATAGGTTAATAAGAAAATGGTGCCAAGGGTATTTGACACATGTTGTTGATAGTAATGTCTTCGGGTATTCCATTGAACAAGTTTCAGTAGTGAGGGAATTTTCAGATGTATTTCTAAATGAGTTACCAGGAATATCACCAGAATGAGAGTTTGACTTCAGCATTGACTTGATTCTTGGTACTACACCAATCTCGATGCCACCTTAACTTATGGCACCTATTGAACTTAAAGAATTGAAGGTGCAACTTCAAGAGTTGGTTGATAAAGATTTTATCAGGTCGAGTATATCACCTTGGGGTTCGCTGGTGTTGTTTGTTAAGAAGAAGGATGAGACTCTATGATTATATATCGACTATCGATAGTTGAATCGAGTCACCATCCAGAATAAGTATCCACTGCCCAGGATCAATAACTTGTTTGATCAGTTGCAGGGAGCAAGTGTATTCTCGAAGATTGACTTGAGATCAGGGTACTATCAGTTGATGATTAAAGAGAGTGATGTAGCTAAGAAAGCTTTTTGGACTCGTTATGGTCACTATGAGTTCCTTGTAATGCCGTTTAGGTTAACTAATGCCCCAGCTGTATTCATGGATCTCATGAATCGGGTATTCTATTCTTATCTCGATAAATTTGTGATTGTCTTTATCGATGATATTCTAGTTTACTCGAAGACCAAGAAAAACCATGCTCAGCATCTGCGGACTGTACTACAGACCTTAAGAGAAAGAATATTGTATGCCAAGTTTTTAAAATGTGAGTTTTGGCTTCGAGAAGTGGTATTCTTGGGACATGTAGTTTCAAGAGAAGTAATCTTTGTAGATCCTCGCAAAGTTGAAGCTATTGTATAGTGGGAGAGACCAAAGACTATTACTGAGATTAGAAGTTTCTTAGGACTGGCAGGTTACTATAGAAAGTCTGTCAAGAGTTTTTCTCTGATAGCTACCCCACTAACACGCTTAACGAAAAAGAATGTTAAGTTTGAATGGGATGAGAAATGTGAGCAGAGTTTACAGGAGTTAAAGAGTCGTCTCACTTCAGCTCCAGTGTTAACACTATCTATTTTTAGAGAAGGATATGTAGTATTTAGTAATACCTCCAGACAAGGGTTGGGTTGTGTTTTGATACCGAATGGGAAGGTAGTCGCCTATGCTTCCAGACAACTCAAGAAGTATGACGATAATTACCTTATCCATGATTTAAAATTGGCTGCAGTAGTCTTTGCTTTGAAGATTTGGAGACATTACTTATATAGAAAGAGGTTTCAGATTTTTACTGACCATCAGAGTCTTAAGTACTTGCACACTCAGAAGGAACTGAACCTGAGGTAGAGAAGATGGCTCAAACTGATTAAGGACTATAATTTGATAATGGACTATCATATAGGGAAAGCTAATGTGGTGGCAGATGCCTTAAGCAAAAAATCTTCGATAACAGTGGCGTATGTTCGATGAACATACCTTTCATTATTACTAGAATTGAAAAGTCTACGAGTGACATTGGAGTGTGGTCAAGATGGCTTCATGTTAACTAATTTTATTATGAGACCGACTCTACGGGAACAGATAAAAGAAAGGTAGATACAAGATCCAAAATTAGTGAAAGTTTGTCAGAAAATTATGGATGGTAATGTTGGAGACTTTTACATATCTCAGGATGAAATTTTAACATTAAGAGGTAGGGTATGTGTACCCTCAAATGATGAACTAAGAAATGTCATCCTAAAAGAAGCTCACTGTTCAGCATTTGCAATGTATCCTGATAGCACGAAGATGTACAAAACCATCAAAGAGAGCTATTGGTGATCTAGAATGAAGAGAGACATTACAGAATTTGTTGCTAGGTGTATGACATATCAGCAAGTTAAAGCTGAACATCAGAAGCTAGTAGAAACGCTTCAATCGTTACCCATACGAGAATGAAAATAGGAATATATCACCATAGACTTTATTGTAGGACTGTCTCATACTCAAGCTGGATATGATGCAATATGGGTGATTGTGGATAGATTGACTAAGTCTGTACACTTTCTGCCCATTAGAACTAAGTATCTAATTGAGAAACTAGCAAGACTGTATATGGCAGAGATTGTAAGGTTACATGGTGTACCTGTGACAATTGTGTCAGATCGAGATCCCCGTTTTACATCTCGATTCTGTCTCAATCTTCAGAGAGCTATGGGTACAAGGTTGAATTTCAGCTCAGCTTTTCACTCTCAAATAGATAGACAGTCAGAAAGAACCATCCAGATACTAGAAGATATGTTGAGAGGATGTGTACTAGAGTTTCAAGGAAACTGGGATCAATATCTGCCATTGGCTTAGTTCGTCTATAATAACAGTTATCAGTTCAGTATAGGAATGTCACCATACAAAGCTCTATATGAAAGAAAGTGTAAAACTCCTTTATATTAGGATGAAGTGGGCGAAAGAAGGCTAGACAATGTTGAGTTAATCGAAGCCACCACAAAGAAAGTAAAGATTATCTGCAACAGATTGAAGACTGCTCAAGCCAGGCAAAAATCGTATTCGGATAATAGAAGAAGGGATCTAGAGTTTGATGTGGATGAGCAAGTGTTTCTGAAGGTTTCACCCTGGAAAGGAGTGTTTAGATTCCAGAACAGAGGAAAGCTCCATCTGAGGTATATTAGGCCCTTTAGAATCATTGAGCGGATAGGCCTAGTGGCTTATAGGTTAGAGCTACCGTCAGACATGCAGAAGATACATGATGTCTTTCATGTATCCATATTGAAGAAGTATGTAATCGACCCTTCTCATGCTATTGGATTGCCTCCTATTGATTTAAGAGAGAATTTGAAGTGTGAAGTGCAACCAGTAGCCATACTTGATCGTCAGGAGTGAATTCTGAGAAATAAAACCATTCCAATGGTAAAGATTTTGTGGAGAAGTGATGCAATTGAAGAGATAACTTGAGAGCCCGAGCTTCAGATGCAATGGCATTATCTCCACCTCTTTCAGTGCTAAGGTACGTTGAATTTTGAGGATAAAATTCTTTTAAGGGGGGTAGATTTATGAGCCCCGTGTCTATAATCCAAGGGCATAACTATAATTTTATCTTTTTATTACACATGCATTTGCCCCTATTTCATATACCGTTAACATGTCAACACGGTTTCATATTAATTTTTGGGATTTGAGTTTGTTAAGATAGAGTTTTAAGGTCGTGAATGCAAAGACCTCAATATAATTAAAACTAAGTTTTATTTTGAGTGGGACCTCGATGATATTTTTCAAATCAAGGAGGATTTAAGTTAAATTTTTTATTTTTGACGGGTTCGATTGATAGAATGGGTGATTCATTCGATCGATAATTTGGAGATTCCCTGAAAATTTTGTGGCAATTATTTGTTCGAACAAATAGGAGAATTCGTTCGACCGAATGGGTGATTCGTTCGATCAAATGGGTGATTCATTCAGTCGAAGTGTTGGTTTGTTGAAACGAATAGAGAATTCATTGGACCGACAAAATGGAAGCTCCCTAGAATTTTTGAGTGTCGAATGATTCGTTCGAACGAACTCTGATTCATTCAAACGAATAGGGTAGTTTGTTTGAACGAACTTCAATTCGTTCGATCCAATCGACGTAAAATAATGATTTTAAACTCTTTTAGAAGCTTCTCCTTAAAAAAAAAATTAAAGGCAAAATGATTATTTCACCCTCAAGTTTATAAAAAAGAAGGCCGAGCCTTTCCCCTTATGTTTCTCTCTCTTTTTTCTCCACTCCCTCTCACGTTCACATTCTCTCCTCTCCCTCTCTAAGTTCACCATATTTTATCCAAATTTCAATTTCTCTTCGTCTGTTGACTACATTCGGGGCTTTTAACTCCCTAGGAGCTTCAATTTGATAGTAGAAAAGCAGAAATCAAAAAGAAGAGCTAGGGTTTCGGGACAAAATTTGGGGGTTTTCAACTTCTGAGCGAAACCGAAGAAAACTGACTATACTACGAGGTTCGTAGCATTATTTCTAGCCTGTCTAAATAATTCATTTTGCGTTTTATCAACTTTCATTTGTATGGGTTTTACTATTTATCTAAGTAAATTTTGGTAGTTTTGACATGTGTTTTGTAGTTTTTACATGTTAATTAAATTGTAGAATAACTCAGCAGGTCGTTAAGAAGCCATAGATATAATTTAGAGTTAATGGGCGAATATGAATACTAATCAGAGTTACTGTTCTAACAAGCGCATGGAGTTCGTATGTTTAAATTATGAAATCGAGCCGAATTATGCTAGTACAGTTGTAATTTGGATTTATGGAAGAAATATATTGGTAATTAGACGAGTAATGAGAGTTTAAACAATTTCGCGAATTGTTTGATTTTAGAAAAAACCTAGGGTTAGCATTTGAGTTTTATTGAGGTTTAGAATATGTATTAATATATTTCTGACGTGTGTGATTAGGTGACGGTGTATGAACGAGGTATCCGCGTACTGATTTGAGTAACGAGGAAAACTAGGGAGTGTATACCGTCCCTAAACTGCGAGTGGATTATTTTCTGCTTTTGTTATTTCATTTTAAACTTACTTTTATAATTTCTATAACATCCCGTGTTTTACCCCGAGGGTATATTTATCATTTTCTACTTCTCCCGTTCATACATCTGAATTCATTTTATATCCTATATGCTTGTAGGTGTAATTCTAAGCTCAAGTGGGGAATATATAAGTGAGATTTTGAATTTTGGCGGATTCGATCGACCAAAATGGTTGGTTCATTCGATCGAAATTTTGAGAACTCTCTGGAAAATTTTGGCTTTGGATTCGTTCGAACGAATAGGGGGATTCATTCGATCGAATTGGGCTTCATTCGACCGAATGGTAGGTTCATTCGATCGAACATCGTTTCATTCGACCGGTAATTTGCGAGCTCTCTGACTTCTGTAGACGCTAAAGGATTCGTTCGAACGAACTGCTATTCGTTCAACCAAAGGATTCGTTCGACCGAATCGACGTGAAATGACGAAATTGCCCTCTTCTAGAAGCTTTCTCCTTAAGAAAACTTAAGGGCAAAATGATAATTTCACTCTTTTTCTATAAATAGGGGTCAAGGGTCAGATTTTTCCAGCTTTCTTCCTCTTTTCGTCTCTTCTCCTTTCTCTCACATTCTTCTTGCCTCCCTTTATAAATTTTTGCAATATTTTGCCGAAATCTCAATTTCTCTTCGCAGACAAGCTACATTCTATGCGTCTAACATGCTGAGAGCGTTGATTTGGTGGTAGGAATGCGGATTCACACAAAGGAAGAGCTAGGGTTTTGAGAGAGATTTGGGGCTTTTCAAGTTAGAGGCGAAATCGGAGCAAACCAACCACACCACAAGGTTCGTAGCTTCGATTCTAACTCGTCTATATGTTTATTTTACCATTTTAGGTATTTTTATTCATATGGGTTTTCATATCTATTTTCTTAGATTTATTGCTTAAATCTTGGTTTTAATGTGCAATGTGAGTTGTAGAAGTCGTAAGAAGCTAGAAACATAAATTCAGAGATTTTGGGTAAGCATGAATAGTAACTGGAGTTACTGTTCTGGTGATTGGATGAGGCCCACTAGTCAATCACTAATGTTAGTTGTAATAAGTTGGTTAAATCGTGATGTGGGTTCGTGTCGATGTTAATTAGTTAATTAGAGGTTTAACGAGGAGTTTAGACGGATACGCGTAGCTGTCCGAATGTTAGAAACCTGGAATTAGCATGCATCGCACTCATTAGAACTTCTATATGTATTGGGACGTGTATTGATATTGTGTTATGTGTGTAGTTAGGCGACGGTTCGAGATCGAGACATTCGTGTGAATCACTGAAGAACGAGGGGAACTAGGGAGTGTATACCCTCCCTAAGTTGTGAGTGGACACTCTTTTTATTCTATTTTCTTGTTTATAAGTTTGTTCTCTCTATAAATGAAATAATATGCAAATGTTTATAAATATTTTTCTTTATTACTTTTTAAATGTGAAAATGTGCATATACATGTGTTGTATATGATTTTGAGATAGAATTGATAATGCTTTGGTATTTTTATACATGTTTTATTTGATGATATAGCCAGTGGGCCAGATTTATTCTTGTTATGTGACATTGTGGTCAATGGGCCTGATTTTATATTTATGATGATGCTGGGGCCTGAGGGCCAAGTTTTATGATTATGTGCATTGGTGATAACGGCCTTGAGTACCGGTTTACTATAGCTACAGGGTGGTAGCCTGGGGAGATGTTCACTGAGATGTGGACCCCCAGGTGAGTGTATAGTGGTAGCCTAGGGTTGGCCTGGGAGAGAGGTCACCTAGGTGAGTGGAGGCTGCATAGGTGGACCGATATTTGATTATGGTAGTTGTGGTGTTGTGATGTGTGATGGGATTGTCCACCTATGAGTCTCGTCGAGTTAGTCACGGATGTCACCCCGTGACGGCTCGAGGCAAACGTCAGTGTTGGGCACTTTCTAAATAAAACTGCATATTTTATATCTATTGCATTCTAAACCCATTTTTATAAGATAGCATGTTTTCCTTGCATACAAAACCCACTGACGGTCTCGGAACGCCCACGGCCAGGGTAGTTGCCGGGAAAGAAGCCCGCCCAATGATTTTATAAACATGGTTTTTGGAAACCTTTGAAATAAACGAAATTTCCTGTTGGTTTATTATTTTAAGATTTATTGGCATGTGTATATATATGTGCTGCGTAGTTTTAAAGTGTATTTTATTTTGCTCACTCACTGAGTATACACCTGTATACTCACCTCCCTCACATTTTCAGTTTTAGGGAAAGCGCTAAATCGAGTTTCAGTGGTGGTGGTTGCTTTGGATTGAAGGCTCAGGTATAGCCAAACCGACTCACTTAATAGAGTCCTTGGTCCACTGGTAGCCATTATCCTTTTCTTTGTTTATGAATGTTTTATGAATAAGAACCAGATTTGTAATAAATATTTTTAAATTCGTTTTGGGGACGGATTGACCCCCATAGATTTTATTCAGGATGAATGTTTTATCCTTTGTGTGCACACTGAATAGATTTGAAGTGTTTATGACCTTGTTTATACATATTTGGAGTTTGGGTGTTAGGTTGGTTTGTTATTGAAAGTACTTTGAAAACAGGTTTTGTGAATGCCTTACAGGCCTACAAGGGGTGTTCTGTGTGATTGAGTGCACCCTGGAAGTCTGTGGCGTCTGTCACAGGTGAGCCCTACGGGTCAGGGTGTGACACAAAGAGTTTATATCGGATAAACAACTGATCGTGCAGAAGATTCTGTCAACAGATAACGTGACGAACCCACTTACTAAGCCAATGATACAACAGTAACTTAATTATTATCTTGAGAAGATGGGTATAGAATACCGCAGTAATTGACTCTAGTGTAAGTGGGAGTTTGTTAGAGATATGTCCTAAAATCAATTGTGTTATATGGTTTAGGATCATTATTTTTTTGTATATATTCTTGATGATTATTTGTAAAGATGTTTACAATTAATAAAATGATATTTATATATCTTGTATTGTATTTAGTTGCTATTTATTATATTTACTTTATTGATGCGAAATATGTCCCTATATGTATTATGTATCAATATTCTATTTATAAAGAGTTATAGATATGAGAACAGAATCTTTGATTTAAATACATTCAAAATCGGTTCCTGATTAAGGTAATGTAGTTAGGGATAATGATATTGTATGATCGACATATTTTATTGCTGCCAATGATTAATATTCGATACTAATAGTTAAGTGACGAGTCTCGTGTTACAAAAGTATAAACATAGGTATCATGTTTAAAAACTTGATAATGAATGTGATTAAATGTGATAAATCACATGGGTAAATATCTACAGTCAATTATTCATCACACAACCATATCAGTGTACAATTAGTCCTTAAACCTGAGATATCACAACTACAATCTACAGTGAGGCATATCATTCACTTGTGTATATTGAACTGGACTAGCCACGTCTGATGAAAGAAGTTTAATGGCAATATTTTCTTATTATATGAGAACAAGTGATAATCAAGATAGAATCTGCCAGTTTAGGTATTTGAGCTTGAAATCCTAGGCAGAACTATCATATACGGGGATTAAATCTCTAATCAAAGTATACGAATTCTGAAAATGAATTTTTGGATACGTGGATCTCATTTATGATTGAGATTCTGATCCTATGATCGAATTAGGGATTTGACTATACCATGACTTGCACTTAATTGGGAGTCAATAGTAGAAGGATTCTACTACATGTAAATATGACTATATAGGTATATCTGAATTTCATTCACTATGTTCTTAGGATTATGATATCTTACTAAAGATCACTCATGGTCATTAAAAAATTCGGTTATAATGAGTTATATTAAAATAATACGAATATGTTTGTATTAACTCATGTTTAATTCATAGTGAATCTAAAATGTCACACACAATATCTAATAGTTGATGATGGATAGAATAATGTCATTAAATTAGTTAATGATATTTCGTATTGAAGAAAATTATATTACTCCGATTAGTTGATCGATAAATAATTTTATTCTTTAATGTAAAGAATAAATTTTTTCGACAATAATGTGCTAGCATCCGTTGGTTCAAAAATTATTTTCATATTATTGAAAATTTGAAAAGATATATTTTAATATATCAATTAATAAATAAAATATTTATTTATTTATTAACTAAATATAGTATCAATTTGTTGATAAATAAATTATTTATTTATTAAATATTAAATAAGTATTATTTAATTTAAATAGATACAAATTTGGCACATGACACATTTGTTTAAAACTAAATACCAAGATCCTAACCCTTGTTTAAATCAATGATCATAAAAATTCTATATTAATTAATTATGATAATTAATTGAATATATATATATATTTGTTGATTTGATCAAATATGATATAATAATATAT
Organism: Trichilia minutiflora; assembly: GCA_035590515.1. Classification (NCBI taxonomy): domain Eukaryota; kingdom Viridiplantae; phylum Streptophyta; class Magnoliopsida; order Sapindales; family Meliaceae; genus Trichilia; species Trichilia minutiflora. The sequence goes on from JAVXUL010110567.1 coordinate 17,555, forward strand.
TATCATTCTTTGAATAATGTTAATTAGTGGACTAATAATATTAAAATATTTTTTCTTGTTTTTGAAAGAAGAAAACCAAGGAGAACACAGCCAAGATCATGGAAACAAGTATGCATATTTTTCAAATTTTCAACATACATATAAGGATGTATAACTTATACTTAGCTTTCCTTGTGCTCAAGCTTTCCTTTTTGGCCTCCAAAGGTATCCACAAACCAATAGAGATGAAGATGATTCCTTGATGATAGATGGGAGAGTAGAGAAAAGAGGTAAGATGCAAGCATACCACTTGGCAATTTTAGGAAACCATAACCTTTATCATTTCCCTCTCTTTTTCTCTCTTTTCTTTTCAAAACCAAAGCTTTCTTCCTTGTTGTTTTTGTTTTGCCCGTTCCAGCAACCAAAACCTCAAGATTAAAGCCAAAAAATTGATGTTAAAAAGCAAGGAGAAGGAAGCTACGGGTGGAAGCCAACTAGCCAAAAAAAAATATCAAATTCAACTTTTTCAAAACCAATCACAAATTATCACTTAGCTTTTTCCCATTGGTGGAAACCAAAATTTATTAAAAAAGAAAATAATTGGATTATTTGAGATTATCTTATAATCTTAAATAATAAAATCAATTATTAGTATTAATATTAATACATAATATTTATATATTAATACTAATACTAATAACATGTATATAA
>JAVXUL010110604.1:0-18243 GCA_035590515.1 Trichilia minutiflora
AGATATATATATTTTTTCATATATATATTCTCTAAAATTATCATTCTACAAGATATTCTTACAATTTAATTAAATTTTTAAAAAATTATAATTATAATAATAATAATTAAAATTTTAAAATAAATTATTAATAAAAATCGAGTACCTGTTTAAAACCAGTATCCTGTTTGCTAAGACCTGATCCTGATCCTAATTAAATCGGATCTAAATTTTTGGACTTGATCCTGATCATAATTAAACCGGTACCCTATTTTTCGGGTACCTAATTCTATATCCGGACCGATATCCTAAAAAACTGGATTTTTTGAACGGCCCTACTTCTTGGAGTGTATTTTCAGACCAAATTTTTTTTTTTTTTTATTCTCAGACCAAATTTTTTTTTTTTAACTACCCCTGACTGAACCATTTATATTCAACAATTTTTATCTCTTAATTCATTATTCATATTGAATAAAAATTTTATGAATATGTTAAAGACACTCTTAATTAATAACATGCATTAAATTTTATGGTATTTTAACTTTAAAAATATGTTGTTGTTTTTTTGGTAAAAAAGCAAACTATTGATATCTTTTGAATTTAAAATGATATAGAGAGTAAATATATTTAGATGAAATGAGTTGAAGACGGATTATAAGAGAAAAAACATAATGATAAAAGGTTAAGTTGATCAACTCTCAAGCGAACTCTAAAATTTTAGACCCCGAAAGAATAAGAACGAGTGAATGAATTAATAAACAGGCTTTCCTATTTAGAGAGTTAAGAATAAAAAGTTCAAAAAAGAATATTGTATTTGAAAAGATCCATATATCTAATCATAGATATACTCACGTATGTTCATAGCTCACATTCATCTTATAAAGAGAAACATCTTCTAAAGAGAAACCGGAGGTATGCTTTGGGAAGAGAATGCATGCCACAGTCCTTGAGAAAGGAATGTGGAGCTCTTTTTTTTCTCCATTCTCTTAACGGCGTGTGGTGGTTATCCAGTGTGCGCAATGGCAGAATATAGCCTAGTTGATTCTTAGTAATTTCAATTAGATTTAGATCCTAATAAATAAAACCAATGTTTAATTGAATCCTTAAAAATTTATTTTAATTTTAATAAATGAAGTAAATTTTTTATATATCTTTTTATTAAAATTTATAATTATGTAATTTTAAAATGTTTCCTGTTTCTTTTTTATGCCCTTTTAATAAGTTAATAATTTATTCTACAAATTATCTAAAATTAACAATTTATTATTAATTAAATTATTATAAAAATTTAAGAGTTTGTTATAAATCTTACCCTATAAATTATTTTTTTAATTTAACAGTATTTTATGCTTGAATAATTTTTTTTCTTTTAGATAAAATATATATTCTGAAGGATTAATATTCTCTTCATCCTCTTTTTATATTATTGCTACTATTATTATTATTGTATGAATATAGTTTTTTTATTACATATACACGTAATATTAATTCTTTGCAATGCCAACGAGGGCACAATCCAACATTACTCTCTGTTTGATTTATGGAGATCTTTCATTAACCTTTTTAACGGATGTTTAAAGATATTTAAAACATCTATTCGTAATGTAACTTAACGATAAAAGAGATAATTATTTTATATTAATTTTAAATTTAAGTGATAAGTTGTATTATAATTTAAATGAGAAGTCTTAATAATAAGTTATTAAATTAATATCTTAAAAATTTTATTTTATTTATTATTTATTAGACAACTGTTTTTATGACGATCTTAAATTTGATAATATCTAATTATTTTTACTACAGAATTATCAATTATTAATTCAAATTATATATTATTTTATTAATTTAAGTTAGATAAGTTAAAATTTTTTGTTAAAAATATATATATATATAATTTTTTTATTACAATCTTTGTCCAGTTTGAATTTTGATGAATTCAGAATTCAGATAATTTATTAGGTGCAGAAATGAATTAAGCAAGCTTAATTATGATGGCAATTTATTAGGTATAGAAATGAATTAAACAAGCTTAATTATGATGACCTTTGAAGCATCACCATTCCATCTGTCTGCAACAACAAACTTCTCCACCGATTCCACAAACCCTAATCAGCTGATCATTTTTTTTACTAAAAAAAGTTATTGAAGGAGAACATGATCAAATACGTAGATACATAATTCAAAGTCAAACGTGGGACAGGATATTTAAAACTTTTGGTAAGAATTAATTCAGAGAATTTACAGTCAAAATTGAATGCAGTATTATTATATATACCAAATTTACAGAGAAAACAGACATTATAATTAATTTTGTGAAATTATAGCATGCTTATATCATATTATGTATCACTCTATACCAATAGGAAATGTTCAAGAGTCCTGATGAGACAAGTAATTAATTATCAATTAATATAATATTTTAGAAAATACTTTCAAATATTTAGGAAAAAAACACTTTATTCAACAGTATTTTTCAAAATTTAAATAATTTTTAGTTTAATTAGTGGAGCCGTGAGAAGATTTTGAAATTCAAATAAAACTGAAAACTCATATCGTACGACTATGGAGGGACGTCAGTCTTGTTTATGGTAAACAGTGATATCCCACTTCACCTTGTGTTGATGAATTGAATTCCATTTATGATAAGCACGCACCAACAATCGTAATTTCCGGACACACTCCCTGCAAGACTCCTGTGATTGAATTAATTAATTTTAAGAAAACAATCACAGCCAGGAACAGTAAAGACTTTTATTTTCTGCCACTGAAAGTGGAATATTGTGGAAATGACGAGAAACGGATCACAATTGCTTCCTTACCATTAATTTTAAACAAAAATTTTGAAATTATTTTTAAAATTATAAACACCTCTGGTTCATTTTCAAACATCTGAAAAATTAAAATTATCAACCACCAAACTCATTTGGGAAACCGATTTTGAGATTTAAAAGTTTTAATTTGAAGATAAAATCACAAATAATTAATTGTATTTAAATAATTTAACAATCACCTCAGTTTTATAAATTGATTAGAGAAATATTTATTTATAATATTTGCAACATTTTTAAAAACAGAAAAATATTATTAGAGAATATTAATTGCTTTTTACTCAAGCAATGGAAAGTTTGATAATTTCAGATGGGATTCTGTGGAAATACTTGCTATTTTTAACACAGTGTCTTGATAGAATTAATATTTAAGGCTTAAAAAAAAAATTTGAGTAAGTTTCAAGCACTTCTCTTCTCATTTTGGACAAAATGCAACTGCATTTAATTTTGAAAGGTATTTATCTATAATGAATCATGTCACACTATGACTTTAAATTTTTTTTATTATAATTCTAAATTTTCTTTAATATTAATGCATAAATTAAAAAATCTGAAAAAACACACACACTTGAACATGCAACGAAAATTGGGGGAGCTATATATATCTTAAATTAATTTTAAAAAAAAGGTAAATTATTTTTCTATCAATTTGTTTTTTAGAAAAAAAAACACCTTGAATACCATTACATTTTAATGTATTAAATCTCCTTATGTTATGCCATGTCATTTTGATGCATCATCCAAACATTCCTTGAATTAAATTTATTAATAAATAAAATTATATTTAGTATAAATAAATAAATAAAAGTAATGGTGTTAAAACTACCATAAATAAAGTCGGTTATTTCTCATAAAGGGGATCACAAACCAGTAACCACCTTCCCTCGTCAGGTTTTCCCAAGAGTTGTGTTTCCATTTTCTAGTTTTAGGTGGAGAGAGTTAACAGATTCGATTCTTTGTGCCACCACAACATTTGCACCCATAAAACGGTACCTAATAATCTTTCAATTATCCTCTTGTCTCTTGAAATACATTAATCAAATCAAATCTTGAAAAGCTCTCTTGCATTGCATTGCATTTGCTTTCTTTCTTTCTTCATTACTCATATTCACAAAAAGTCAATGCACCGAATACTCCTTTTGTTTCTCCCATTTCTGGATCTTGGTCAGTGGCAGCTCAGCAGTTGGTGAGAAATCTCTGAAATTAGAAGCTCTGTTCATGGTGGTTGCATTTTGATGCTTTATGGTGGTTTTTCTTCCGTTTTCTCATCTGGGGATTTTGTTTTCTTGTTAATTTTTCTTTCTTTTAGTTTTGTTTCTATTTTTTCTTGTTAGTTTTCTTGGATTTGATTTGTATGTTGACACTCTAGTGAAGAAGAGTGTTGCGTTCAATGCTCAGAAAGGACAAGCTAGTAAGACAGGTACTTGTGTGTCAAGTTTATCTATATAAAAAAGATTGTATCTTTACTTTTGAGTTTGTGGGATATTCTTCCATACACTTTCCAGTTATAAATGGTGAGAATTTTGCTTTGACTGTTATGTAAGTTAAATCTTTCATACTTAATTGTGCACCTCCAAAATATGAACAGGACATCAAGAGAGATTCTTTATTCGCAAAATCAATCACGTTATATATATATAATTTTATTTTGTGAAGATTATCTTGTTTTATATTGACATTATTTTTTATTATTATTATGGCGGCAACTGAACATCTTTTATACTTTTGTTTCCAATGAGACAGAGCCGAACAAGTTTTGTTTTGGATAGCTGCAGCAAGCAATCTTCGAAAAGATTAATTAGAATATCCAACTCCATGTAAGTATAATATGAGGGTCATTGGTAGTTCTGATTCTTAAAAAATGCTATAAGCATCTGACTTCGTCAAAATGTAAATTTTCTTGTTCACAGAATATGCACCCAGACAGTCTGAGATCAGTTGTCTACAGATCATTTCTCGCTTGTGATGATGCAAAGGGAGTTGTAGAATGTGGGACAATCAGAAAATCCAAAAGCAGTTCCCAAAAAATGGAGCATAAAATCAAAGCCAGAAAGCAAAGAGGAGCCCAAGTACAACTTCTCTCATCCATGGCAAAGAAGAAAGAGGAAATGGTGTCTAAAGGGATCTCAGAAGAGTTTCCTAGTTCATCTTCTTTTCATCTATTGGAGGTCTCTAAAGGAGCTCGCAAGTTAAATCAGATGATTGACGCATTGTCCAAGGGAAAAAGCTTTGATGGACAGCCTATAGATGTCGCCAAGGATATGTTGAAAGAAGCACTTGATTTGCAAGAGTCTCTAGTGATGCTTGGCAAATTGCAAGAAGCTTCGCATTATATGGCTTGGTTGAAGAAGCAGCAGAAGGAAAAGTCTCACAGACGAAAGAATAATGAAGTGGATATTGTGCGGGCGAATTCTTATCACTTAGGGGAACGGAATTATAAGATGGGATGTCAAAACCCTCGAGTTTCAGCTGATGGATCTTCTATGGATAACTTTGAAGTATTTAGGAATGCTATCAGAGATAGCCTTGCCAGGCAGAACCTATTGCCAAAGACGGATACTGAAGAAAAGATAAGCTTTCATAAAAGATATTTGGACTCAGCTTCAGAAATTGCCTCCACAAGCTCAAGCAAATCTTTCATAACTAAAACCAACAACTATAGCTCCAACGACTCCCCTCTTTCATTAGCAACTCCGGAGAAGAAAGCAAAGGGTCCAAATTTGATTGCCAAGCTCATGGGTTTGGAAGAATTTCCCTCGAAGCGATTGCAGAAACAGTTGAAGAACGAGAAGATTTCTAGCCAACAGAGAACTATATTTGATTTTGATATGCCAAAGATTAGGAAGCCACAACTAGTTTATCGGCATAAAAAACAAGAGCATGGGACACTGAAAGAGATTCTAGAAACCATGCATTTTACAGGCCTTCTGAAAAGCGATTCTGTCAAAGGTCTCAAGTCTTGCCCACAGCATTCCAGTGATTCCCATGCCAAGCAGAGTTTGACAGGCAATAACCCTCCTATTGTACTCATTAAACCTCTACATGATCAAGTCCTGGAATCAGGAGAGCCTTTTGCACCAACGTTTCACGAAAAGGATGTGCAAGAAACAAAAATGATGTTAAAAGAACTGAAAGTGAAAGAGTTTTTTCCTTCCAAAGCAGCTGACGGGAAAGAAAAGGTTTTGAAGTCTGGCAAAATGAACAGAAAACCAGAAACAGAAGAAACTCTAATCAAGAGGCTTAGCACGGAAGAAGGAGCTAAGGAAAGCAAGAAGGTAGCTGAGAAAGCAGAAGAAGCAAAAATCGAACAGAAGTGTTGCCACAAGAAGAATGCTTCTGGTGATGTAACTAACCAGGCACAGAAAAAAGAGATAATAGGCAAGAAACCTGATGAAAATCTAAAGGCAATGATCACTAGCAGGAAACCAATGGATAAGGAGATTGAAGAATCTAAAAATGTGTCAAGGTCTCGAGATCAAGTCAAGAAGAGTGCAACAAAGGTCAAAAAGCCAGAGAAAGGATCAAATCCTATAAAGAATCAAGCTTGCCGGCAACAAAATAGTACCCCAAATCCCACTTCAAATCCCACAAAACAAACCGTAAATCATAATTCAAATGATCAGAAAAGGAGCTTGATAAAGAAGGAAAAGCCAGTCAGCGAGCCTGCAGCAGCTAAAGCAACCGTGAGTTTTCTTTCTATAATATTTGAGTGACCTCTGTCTCTTTCTTGATTTGTTATGGGGAATTTAGAAGGATGACAATTAGAAAGTCCATAAGCTAGACTTCTCCACAGAATTAAGGAACTGTCTGTGAAAAAAAATTAATATAATCTATTATTTATGCAGACACGGGAAGTAGAAGGCAAAGAAGATGACAAGAAGATTGATTTTACAACCACAATTGACTCCGTTCTGATAGAAAGCAATGATATCTTTGTTGATCAACTCGCAACAGAGGAGGAAACAGATGCCACTGAGTTCCTCATTGGAGGTAAACTCTCATTTAAATATCATTAACTGGATTGTGCTATGACCAAAGTCTATCAACTAATCATGGTGCTGCTATCGATATAAGTCTAATTTCATTGTTATGCTGTATTCGCATTTGTTTTACATCTAATGTGTTAATCATAGGAATGTAGACATCCAAGAATCAGATGCATTTGTTTATCAGAGAGAATTTTTATTCATCTCCAACAAGAAGAGAACAGAAAGAACAGAATGCTAAACTCCAAAGTCATTAAATGTAAAGGTTCATTAAAAAAGTTTTAGATTCACATGATTGACCTAAGAAGAAAACGTCAAGCTTTCTTAATGATCCTCAAGTTAATGTAATGGAAATATAGATTTAGTGTTTTAACTATCCAAATAGAATCGAAGTATTAATGGAGCATAAGGTTTTCAAGAGAGTCATTAAATGTCGTTAGCGTGAAGTTGATACCGATTGTCTTCACAAATCTCGACAATAGGTTTTCAAGAGAGTCATTAAATGTCGTTAGCGTGAAGTTGATACCGATTGTCTTCACAAATCTCGACAATGCCTGGAAAGAAACTAGTGTAATCGTTACTATAAACGAAGCAGATGAAGAACCTATAAAAGCTTACCTGCCAAAGAAGTAATCTATTCATGTTAACTGCCATTTGAGTATCAACACAATCTCATATGATCTCTAACGTCGGAGACATGGAGTGTATGCTTAATTTTATACTTCTTCATTTTCAAGCGCAGAAGATTTTATGAGTTGTTTTTCATTTTTCATTGCAGAACATTGCAATAATGCCCAGAGTTCTCATAATGATACTGTCCTGTTGACTTCCCAATATGTGAGGGATCCCAAGGTTGTTGATGAAGCTAACGATAACATCTCTCCCAAGGTTGATGAAATTAACGACAGCATCTCTGACATTAGAACGTATATTAAGGGCAACAAACTGAAATTGTTGCTTTCAAGCAATGCAGCATTTCTCAGTCATGCTGAAGAACTTTTTGATCTCAATGTTAATTGTCCTACAAGTTTACAAACATCTGGGATTGATGATACTCTGGTTACCCATGAGAGACTCTCCACGGATATTGCAAATGAACTTATAGAGCGTATAAGCCTCCCGGATTCAAAACTGGTTCATCCCCTCTTACTAATCTGGCTGAGGAATTCAAGAATCCATATTTCTTTAGACAAGTTGTTGGAGGAGGTTTGTGACGGGATTGAGTCTCTGGAAAGCTATAGTAAACCTTTTGCTGAACCTGAAAAATGTTCTACTGATATTATTCATGCAATGCTGGAAAAAGATATAAGGTACAAGGGAGTAGCGAGTGAAATATGGGATTTGGGTTGGAGGAATGAATTTTCCATAGAGAACACTGAGCAAGTTGTGAATGACATAGGGAAACTACTTTTGAGCGGATTGATTGATGAAATCATTACATAAATTTTACTTGAGCCTCTGCGATATGTATGTTAGATATAGAGGCTGGAACCGTCAATGTTACATTCTTCTGTAAATAAATTATCTGTTTAGAAAAAGAGTGGGATTCCTGATAGGACACTAACTTAAGTTCTAAATGTGAAATTTTACAAGTAAGATTCAAACGAACCGTTACTTTTATCCGCATTTATTAGCTATAGCCTGGAAAATTTGTTGGTTATGTTGAGACAAAAGGAACTGTTTGCACATAATTGAACTGTTTTAAACCTTAGCGTCATCATGAACTATCGTGTCTTTAGTTTTCTCCGTTACTTCTGAATTTCAAGGTTCGTCCATGCACCTTGTATAGCATCAATCAATCAATAATGTTTTCTAAAATAGAGCGAGATTATGCCTACGGGAAAACAGACGTCTGAAAAATTTTCAAGGCAGGTACTTTTGCTCAGTAAAATTTCTCATAATTATATCTAGTGCCAATGGCCACCAGAAATTCTCTGCTTTTGAAAGGCACCCTATAATTGCAAATAGAAGATGTGCATTTTTTCCTGTCTATTGTAGCAGCAATGTAAATTATTACGGAAACGTTGATAGATCAACTTGGTATATTAATTCACTCAATAAGAACTAACGATATATTCGTAACTGTGATGCTTATGTTCAATTTTGAAAGCACAACAAAACAGTAATTTTACTTGTCGCATTCATATCTGACAACTGGTAAATTTCTTTTACAAGCACCTCAATCTCTAAGCATGCATGCAAAATGAATTTAGTTCAAAAAGGGCACGGATTCTAAAATGATTTATGAATTACTCAGCTTGCAGCAACCTTTCCTGGTAATAATGACAACTATTTCAGTTCAATCATACACCTACATTCGCAGTATTTGACACAAAATGATAAAAAGCTTGGCAAGCAGAATCTTTTGTTCCATAGGAAACAAAAGATTCTTGATAACTATCATGCTCCAAGTGATAACGATGATGACGAAGATAACTCTTAAAAGGGATTGGGGTAAACTCTTTTCTTTTTAAGAAATAATTGTTTGCTAATAATGTAACTAGAGAACCGCGCAGTCTACTGCAAAAGCTAGCTAATGTTGTAGAGAAGTATACATTGGAACTCTAGAAAGCTCCACTGACTGCGGATGAGATATAGACATTTCAACTACTAGTCTACTTTTTGTACAAAGCAGAAACCTCTTGCTAACAGAATCACTACGCATATTTTCGCATACCTAAAACGATTAATTATGTATAACCCTTCATCCGCTATGACTGTGACCGTCGGTAACTATTACTGGGACTTCTTCTTCTCTCAGAAAGTAAGAGGTTTAAAAAGAAGAAGAGCTGGCTGCCTTGAAGATAAGGAAATTCAGAGTCTCCACAGAAAAATATATGAAAGTCCCTTGTGTATGAGTGAAAAAACAACCAAAATTGGAACCCACCACACATTGCCATCCGCCTCCATATATCTTATCAAATTCCTGTAAATGCATTTAAAAACAAAAAACAAGCATGCCAAGATCGAATAACCATACAATTTCCAGCAATCGAAACTACAGTAGTTTACTGCAAAAGTTATTAAAAGGTTACCTTCTTGATGTGGGTGGCAATAGATATGGAATCAAAAACATCATAAATATCAAGTGCTTGAGAAGCAGAAGCCATAGCTTGGATCTGCATCTTCACTGGCATGTCTGTTTCCTTTACCATAGCTTTTCCTTCCAACATCTTTTTCTCTTCAGAATCTCTGAAAAGATTTTTTTCTTATGACTATGGTTACTGTAATAATAATATTGGAGCATTACATTACACAAGCTTAAAAATAACCAGAAGTTTCTGCACTTCAGGATTTATATCCTGAAAAAGAAAATGAATGGTTAATTTTTGCGTAGGAGACACTTTTAGATTGACACGTAGTCAAACGTTCGGAAACTTTTTGTTTTTTTTCTCTTTAGCGTCCTTTCTGCTTTATTACCAAGTTGGTCTACTACTTGACCAATTCATCCTGTCATCTATTTTCTGAATTAATTTTGATTTAATAATTTATAGAGTAAGATTTGTATCATTTTTAATATTAAATAAGGGGAAATGTTGCTTATTTTATGAATTAAGTTTGATTTAACAATTTATAAAGTAAGGGTAGTATCATTTTCTGATAAAGCTGTATTATTTAATTAAATATTTATGACTTTGAATTATTTAAGGGGTGGAATATGTTTAAAGGCGAGAGTCCTCCCAATCTAGACCCAAGGTGTGAAATTCGTGGAAACGGGGATTTAGAAGCCTGTGGCTTGCACATACGTGGCGCATGTTTAATGGACGGTTACCGTAAGATAATCAACAACGAAAAACCCTTGTAGTTGGTTTTATGCCGTGTTGACTTTTTGACTTTGGTTTGGACTTGCGGTTTGGCGCCACCTGGTACATAAATATCTGACAGGTTACAACTTACAACAGGTTCTTTTCTTCTTCTTTCTTTGTTTCTTTGTTTCTTTCTTTCTTTCTTTCTTTTCTTTCTTCTTTGTCTTCCTCGTCGTCTTCGTCGTTTTTTTCAATTAACGTGGGGATCCCTTCAAATCCGCAAGTTCGTTGGCACCCAATAATTTTGAGACAGATTTGATAATTTTCTAATAAGCTGGACGGCACCAAGTTTAAAATCGGTGTAATATCTAAACTAAATAAAATTTACGAAATACTTTATGTTGGTGTAAGAATTATCCTTTTCCCTGTTAACATGAAATGATTTAGTTGATGAGTTCCGAGGATAAAGTAATTATTTATTGAATAATAATTGTTACACCAAAAAATAATTATAAAAATAGTTATTTTTGATAAAATTTTATCTTCTAAACTTGTAAAAAAGAGACTTTTGATGAAAAAATTTCGATGTCTAAGTCAGAAAATGAGTAAAGAAATAAAAGGTGTTTCCAATAAAGACAGCAAAAAGAGATCAAAAATGACAAAGAATAAGAGAAGAATCTATAAAAATTATCTAACAGAGACAATGAAGGCAAACCGATAAAAAATGAGGCTATCGGATCTCTCTCAATTCCTAAGTTTGGCTCGAGTATTTATAGGACTAACCTTTTTACCGTTAAAGAAGTTTGGTTTATATAATGCCCCTCCTTTGAAATCGAAAAATGATGTCTAATATGAGACAATGTACAACCGATTTCTTTTAATGATGCTATCACATCTGTAGATTTTATAGGCCTGTCACCATCCCATCACCTGAAAATGGTCAGAGGATGAGGCGGGTGCTTTTAACGATCAGTTGCCATCAATCATTCTTATTTTTGAGTGAGAGGGGGCATGTGTCCATTGATACCCTGGTCAGGGATTGCTTGAGAGCCAACGAAAAGAAAAATTATGGCCTGGGACGATTTTTCTGAGAATCTATCCTGATTCCTAAGTCGGCGGATGACTGCAAGATCTAACTTTTGGATACTTGAGACGTGTTGTTGATGACAGTGGAGAATCCTGAGAAGGCACTTCTGTCTTTTTGACTTCTTAGACGTTTGAAATCTTGAAACGATGATGATTTTCTGGGGTCGCAGGTTGCCTGGGACGAATATCATCAAGGATGTTATAACCCCTGAGCCGGAAGACACCCAGGATGGAATACCTCTGGGACAGAGACTTTCTATATTCATGCCTGATCTCTTGCCACGTGTCTTACTATCGGATGTTCAATTCTTACTTGGGATGATGGAATCACTAAGTCGAGGATACCTGAGATGGTGGAATCACTGAGCCAAGGTGCCTGGGACGAAGTATATCTGAGACGGGAACATCCTGGGATTACACCTAACCTCCTACTACGTATCTTGTTGATTGGATGTTTACATGTTATCTCAGTTTTTTCTCCCAAACACTTTAAATTCTTATAAAAAAATATTTTTAAACTCGATTTTAAGATTCAAAAACCAAATTCAAAACTCTTTGAATAAACCACATCTCTTAAAAGCCATAAAATATTTACAATCGATATTCTTAAATATTTAATTATTGATATAAGAAACTAGTTTTTTTTCTTCAACCTTCAGTATCAGTTTCTTTTTTCTCTATCACGATCAATCTCTGCAAATCTTTACCTGTAAAATACGAAAATCCTTATGGGTAAAGCCGATATCCTGATAAAAATCTCTCGATATTTAAGTCAGTAAGTTTTTTTTTTTATATATATATATATATATATGAGAGTTGAAAGAATTCGAGAGAGAACAAGAGAGAAAGAGAATGCTTCTCCAAAAAAATCAGATAAAGTCAATTTGTGTGTGTTAGTTAAAATATTCGTTATCCGTAAATAAAAAAAAAACGAACCTCTCCTTTTTTCTCGGAATTTATCAATTTTTAATTATTTACAGGCATAACCATATATATGTGTCATTCTCTTATTAGTTTCCTCTGAAAGTTTGTTACGGAAATCACGGGACGTGACTGTCATAAGGACTGTATTTGTCCACGTATATAAGTGAATATTCTAGAGGATTGATAGGGTCGGATAGTCTATATTGGGACGTCTAAGATTTCAGATAATAATATTCCGAGAAGTCCTAAGTCTCGAATACTGGTATATTCGAATCCTTGGACTTTCTAAGAAGTCCCAGGTCTCAAATGATGACGTCACTATAATCTGAACTTAGGAAAATAAACCACTCTGAACGATAGGTCTAGATCTTTGGACTGACCGAGAAAACCCAAGTCTCATATAATGGCGTCATTATAAATATATTTTGAGGGATAAGTATCTCTAAATCAATAGGCTTGCATTTTTGGACTGAAATCTTCATAAATTACCCAAATATTAATTATTTTATTTATTTATTTATAATAAAAAAAACAACGTTATCTTGAGTCACATATAAAATCTATAAACTTAAGTCATATTTGGACATATTATGTATTTTTTTAGTTTTATTTTGACTTAAAAAAATTTAAAATATGATTTTAATGATAAGATAAAATTAAAATTAGGCTTAATTCAATAATTAAATTAAAATTTGATTTTTAAAGTTTAATTTACTGTTGCCAAACTAGTAATGTTATCATTATTTTTTTTGCATATTTTTTCAATTATTATTAATAGAATTAAATCATAAGTTTTTATGATTAATTGATTATTATAAAAAATATTATAACTAAAATTATGTTGTTGATGGAATTCATAGACTTGATTTTTTATGTGTAATATTTTTTTTTGAATTAATACTAAAATATTTTGTAGTAGATAAAGATTTAAATAAACATAAAATATTTATCTATTGATACATATAAATAAAAATAATAGTTAAAAAAAATTATAAAAATTTCACAGATATCCGCGTGAATTTAGTATTATTTAAACATTCGCTATTGCAAGTTCAGTAATTAAATATCAAAAATTGTAATAAATTTAAGACGAATTCAATGTTATAATCTTGTCACTAATGAAAATGCAAATTTAATAATATTTATTCTGAACTCGAACTACTACCATTCCTCAATAAAAATCACAATTTGTGTAATTACATCTTACTAACGTATCCCATAAAAATTTTATCATATACTACTGCTGTTAACAATTTTTTTATAAAAAAAAATATAAATTAGTATATCTAAATTTTTTAAACATTTAAGCCTAAGCCCATAACAAAGCAGCTTAAGGGCCCAAGCCCATATCAAAAAGATCTAAAGGGCCTTTATTCATAAGTTAAGTGAAGACTTTACAGAGGAAAGGCGAAGACCAATACTCTCAACAACTGAGAAATCTGCTTCAACTATAAAGAAGACGACTCCATTTCTTTAACAAATGAAAAGGAAAGACTTCTTTACGTATCTACTAAGGATCTACTTCTAAAAACATCAGGACCTCAATTCAGTTTGAATTTAACCAGAATATAATGCAATATAATGCAGAAGCTCAACTTCTTAATGCTTGAAGCTTGTTGAAAATGGAAATCTAGGTTCTGAAAATGAAGATTAAACTAAAAACAAAAAGAAGAGAACTCTAGAACACTCGAGCAGACTCTCAAAATTTAAAGAAATCTATAGCTTTATTGATTGTGAATTAAAAGTACAGAATGTTCGTTTTTCATATCTGTTCCTACCTATATTATTCTTGAGTATAACTAACAAAAATTGCGCCCAGAAAGTTGTGATGGTACGGGTTAAATTAAAATATTTAATTTAATATAAATAATTATAATATAAAAAAATAAATATGCAATTAATTAAAATAATTTCAGAAATATTGTTTCTTACAATATATTTTTAAATAAAATTAAAAATATAACATTATAAAAAATAAATATATAATATAAATATAAATTTTATGTTGAAAACTAATGTATAACAACATAAACATGCACCTGAAGGTATAGCCTGGAGATTTCATCCAGTGTTCACTTTAAGGGTGGTTTGTATTTGAATCTCCGAGAGTGGATTCTTGCGTAAGAATCTGGTGCAACTGACAATTTTATTTGAATTATCATTCTTACGTGATGGTATTTATTAATACTGTCTGAAATTAGATTAAAATTTTTTATAAATACAATATATATATATATATCATCAATTAAATCAAATATAAATATCTGTTTCTCTAAGTGTATATTATTATTATTATTATTTATTTATTTGATTTTTTATTGTGGCTATTGAAAAAATGGAAGACGTGAAATTTTTTAGTTTAAATAAAATTAATAGTCTATTTGATTATATTTTTTTTAACTTAAAAACTGAAAAGAAGTTATTGTATAAAATAAAATTTTAAAAATTTAAGATTAAATTATTTGATAAATATTTTATAAAAAAAATTTATTTTTTATTTTTTATTAATAAATTATTTGATAAAATAATTTAAATAAGCTCTACTTTTAATTAAAGATAAAAATGACTTAAAAAATTTATAATATTTTAAAAAACTGGAGTTTATAAAAAAAAAAAAAATAAAAATTTTTTTATAATTTTTTTTATAAAGTTTATTTGTTCATATATATATATATACATATTAAAAAAATTATTTATTTTTTTAAAAATTTATAAAAATTGATGTTTGATTTATCTTCTCCAACTTAAAAAAACCCTGATCAAAAGGATATTAAATTTAGTCAAACAGTACTGCAAATTAATCATACAATAATTTTATATCATTAGATTTTTTAACATAAATTTAATCTCTATCAAATAATAAATCCTAATTGTTAAAAAATGGATAAATATAAAATAACTAACATAATAAAATAAAAATTAATTTTAATAATATAATATAAAGGTAAAAAAATAATAATAATAAATCGAGACTGTTAAGTTGTTCTGCAACTACAACAGCGAACAGACCAAAAAGAAAAAAAAGAAAAAAGAAAAAAAGGTCAAGCGAAGTAGCGGAGGATGAGAACAAAAATGAGAGAAAAAGAAAAAAAAAAAGATTCACACACGCGCACATGCGCAAGCCAGCATATATATATATATATATATATATATAACTAACACTTTTGTAATTAGAAGATATATGCTGTGTTAACATTGGTAATAGAATTTAATATTTAATAAATCATTTTTTTGGGATAAAAATTTAAGGTTGAACTTATTTTTAACTAATTGTTAAGTTTAAAATAATATTATTTTAAAATATAAAAAAAAGAATTATAGAGGCCACACAAGTCCGCCCCCGGTAAAAAATCAAAAATACTCCTAAACAATTTCAACTAATTTTACATTTAGTTAACACTGTTTACAACTCTCGAGAGAATTATAAATTATTTGTTACAATCATTGTTATCAAAAATCGTAATTTTAAATAGTAAAATCAATCAAAATAACGATTTTAACAAAAAAAAATGATTTAGATTTAAGTTAAAATTAAAAACAATAAAATAATAAAAAAAATTGATCGATTTTATTAATTTATAAAAATATTTTATTATTTATATATTATTAAAAATTTAATTTTTATTTTTTGTTTTTATATTTTAATTTTTTAAATAAAAAATAATTTTGATAACCTTAATCACAACCCCAATTATATACACGTCTTTCTCTCGTAGTAAACTTGAGAAGTAATCTCACATCAATCATTTAAGGGAGGGACACTACTTCAATAACTAAAAAAGAGAATATTCTAGTGATAAAAGGGATAGGTCTCATCCGAAGGTTTATGCACTCTCGCTCATAGTAAAAGGGAAAAGAGGTCTCTTTAACCTGAGGCCTATGAACTCCTGTTTAGTGTTTACATCAAAACTTCTCACTAAACTTACGTGTAAAGAAGATACTCGTGGAAAGGGTCATGAGGCTTATAAACTCCTGCCAATAACTTTAGTTAAGAAGACTTCTTAACTAAAAGCACTCTCGCATTACTTTTTTTCCTTTAAAAAAATGGTATGAAAAATACAAACAAATTGGAGCATGAGAATTGGGCCAATGTAAAAGGGTCCATCAGAGTTTCTTTCTGAGGCTTTTCGAATTAAGATCATTCTGTATTCATTTTAGTCTAGAAGCTGAGCAGCCCCTAGGAAGCGGTCCTAAACACTAAGTGAGCGTAACCCACCTTGACTGCCCAAAAGGAAAGAGAAACGTAGTCGTCGAGTTTTAATTAGATGATTTAGAAGTCAAAAGAAAGAGAAAGTTTCGAGTTGAAAAATATTCAATAATAAATTAAACGTTTTAAGTATTTAATATTAACGACGTCGTCAATGAGATGGTATACATCCAAATACGATGCAAACAAGGAATATGGCCCAAAATGATTATTTTAGACAATCTGTATCTACTAATTATATCAACGAGGGGCATAACCAGCTGAAGGAGTCCCCAGTGGCATCCAAAATTTTCACAAAAATTTGTTTGTTTTGGGTCAAGTATCTGTAAAATATTACTAATAACCCACTAAATATCAAATAAGACCAATAAAATATCTTTATAACATCTATAATTAAAATTTGAGAGAATTAGTCATAATAGCCTTTTGTGTGAACAAATAAAAAAAGTTTTTTTTCCCCCCGAAGAAAAATACTAATTAAGTTGTCTAATATTAAAATATAAAAAATTATTTTTAAATTTAATATTTCAAAATATTTTTATTATTTAAAGATTAAAAATTATTTAAAAAATCATGTTTTATTTTTTATCTTCGATTTTTTGTAAAATATATTTCATTGTAGTGGCAATAAGAGTATTTTGTACAGGCGTAACTAATAGTGGCAATTCTAAGTTAGCATGCGGTGACAGGACACATTTAATATGAATATGATGATTTTAGATTGAGAAAAAATAATAATGTTAGGCAGTAACTGAATTTGATTCGTATACTTGATTCACACAATCACACATACACACATATCTCTGTGTGTGTGTGTGAATCAAGTATACGAATCAAATTCATGTCTAACCGTGTTGATTAAAACAACCACGTCCAAATATATTGAGTTGAGTATATTTACGTGCCGGAAAATTTTAATTAATATTTTTTGAATATAACTCCTATAATATTATGATTATTTATCTTTTGGTCTCTTTATAATATAAAAGCTGATATTGCCCTTATACAAGATTATGAATGCAACTCGTATATTAAAACATATAGTATTGTCTCGGTTGTCTAATAAGTAAGACATATTCACGTATAAAATTTTAATATAATTGATAAATAAAATATATTCATGTTAATTTAATATTTTTTTTTATACAAAATACCACAATATGAAGAAGAAAAAGTTAAGAGGGTTTCCTCTAAAAATTAAGAAAGTAATACTATCAAAAGTCCAAAATTTGGAATTTTTAAAAATAGAAATAAAATAATTTTTTCAGTCATTTAAAAGTTCTTTCCAATAATATCTAAATGATGAAAAAAAAATTAAAAGAGTTTATGATATTAAAAAAAAATTGAACAGTAAAAACGTCAAACCACACAAAACTAAGATTCTATCTAGTATTATGACAAATTATAGTGAAAATAAAAGTTATGTTTATAAAATTAAAGTTTATAGGTGTTAGTTTAGATAAATGTATTAAATTTGATTTTAATTA
>JAVXUL010110614.1:0-18241 GCA_035590515.1 Trichilia minutiflora
TTACATTTTGCTTATTCATTATTCTTGAGAGAGAAAGTGCTTCATTGTGTATTATCTTTGTGATATTCAAGGAAGATTAAGCTTCCATTATTCTCTTGTTTTTATCAAACACTTGTAAAAAGAAAAGAGTGTGAATCACTTGTGATAGTGATTGGTTTGTAAGGTTTGGAGGTGAACCCGAAAAGTCTCCGGTGCATAAAAGTTAGCCTTGTTTGATAAGACTTGAGTTAGTGAAAACTTCAAGAGGTTCTTGAAGGAAGGGGACGTAGGCTTGGATTTGGCCAAACCACTATAAACCGGGTTGCAAAATTTCTCTATACCCTTATCCTTTATTTTCGCTTGCACTTTGTGATTTTGGAAATCTAATATTGTGAGAAGTTTAGCTCTAAATTTTTGAAACCCAATTCAACCCCCCTCTTGGGTTGCCTTAGTGGGATTTCAAAAATCTTTAAAGGAAACCTTAGATACCCCTTTTGATTTCGTGTTCCTATCGCCAAATAGATGCTCCTGGGTAGTTAAATGCGAGGAATATGATCGACAGACGAAGAGAAATCAAAATTTGGGTAAGATGTGGTGAATTTAGAGAGAGAGAGAGAGAGAGAGAGAACGTGAACATGAGAGGGAAATGAGGAAAAAGAGAAGGAAACATGGGGGGAAAAGAGGCTCAACCCTTCTTTTATAAACTTGGGGGTGAAATTATCATTTTGTCCTTAAGTTTTCTTAAGGAGAAGCTTCTAGAAGAGGGCAAAATCATGATTTTACGTCGATTCGATCGAACGAATTGCCCCCTTCGATCGAATGAACTAGGGTTTGTTCAAACGAATCCTTTAACACCCTAAAAAGTTAGGGGACTTCCATTTTGTCAGTCGAACAAATCCCTCTTTGTTTGAATGAACTAACACTTTGACTGAACAAATGACTTATTCGATCTAATGAATCTCCATTTGATCGAACGAATCCCCCTATTCATTTGAACGAATAAAATGCCATAAATTTTTCAAGAAGTCCTCAAAACATCAATCGAATGAATCACCCTATTCGATCGATCAAACCTGCCAAAATTTGAAATCTCACTTGAATCCTCCTCAAATTTGAAAAATATCATTGGGGTTTCACTTAAAATAAAACTAACATTCAATTACGTTAAGGTCCCTGTATTTATGACCTTAAAACTCTATCTTAACAAACTCAAATCCCCAAAATAATTATGAAACTGTGTTGACATGTTAATGGTGTGTGAGATGGAGACAATTACATGTGCAATAAAAAGATAAAATTACTATTATGCCCTTAAGTTACAGACACGGGGCTCACACAAACTATAGTGTACATCAAGCTTCCTACTATACTTGCATAAGGTACTGAACTCGTCTCTTGTTTTTCTCAATCAGTCTTAGGTCCCTAATCTTTTGACAATTTGAAATGAAGAGCTAAAGGAGTATTAACAGTCTTTATACCTGTCATTTCAAATTTATTCAAAAGCTTCACCAGATAATGGCTTTGTGACAGCAAAAAAATCTTCTGTTTTTTATCCCTTTCAAGTTCAATACCCAAAATTCTCTTAGCTGGACCTAAGTCTTTCATCTCAAATTTTGTTTTCAACAAGTCTTTAAGCTCATTCAACTTTCTTTTGCTTTTACTTGCTACTAATATGTCATCAACATATAGCAGCAAGTATATCTTCTCTATAGGTATTTCTCCTTTGAAGTACACACAACTGTCGAATGAGCTTCTCTAAAATCTTCCATTAAGTATGAACTCATCAAACCTCAAGTTCCATTATCTTGGGGATTGTTTTAGTCCATATAATGACTTCATCCGTAAACACACATGATCATCCTTTTGTTTATATTCAAAAGGTTCAGGTTAAGTCATATATATTTCTTTATTGAGAACACCATATAAGAAGGCTGTCTTCACATCTAATTGGTCTAATTCCAAGTCCTAATCAGCAACACATACCAGCAACAATCTGATTGAAGTATGCCTTACCATAGGGGAGAAGATTTTTGTGTAATCTAGGCCTTCCCTTTGTGTAAAACCCTTTGCCACCAAACTAGCTTTGTATCTCACTTTATCAACTCCTATTCCATCCTTCTTCTTTTTAAAAATCCACTTGCAGCCCATTATCTTTCTGTCAGGTGGTTTAGGCACCAAACTCTAAGTTTTATTTTTAGTTAAGGACTTCATATCTTCTTCCATTACTTACTGCCACTGGTGTCTATCTTGCCTACTAAGTGCATCTCTTACACTTATGGGATCATCACTTGTATCATTTTCAAACACAGTGAAGGCATATGCAATAAAATCTGCATATCTATACTTTTCTGGTGGTCTTGTTTGCCTCCTTACTCTATCTCTAGCCAGCCTATAGTCTTGCAAATTCTGATGATCATCACTGTCAATACTTCGTCCTGCAACTTCACTTTGATTCTGGTTTCTGTCCAGTTAACTCCACCTCAATTTGAACCACCTCCTTTTGTAATCTCTGATCTACTCTCTGAATTATCTGAGATTTTCCCTACACATTAGCATTACATCCTCCCTAAACAGTACATCCTTGCTGATGATAGTCCTCTATGAGTTGCCATCATAACACCAAATTTTGTAGCCCTTTGTACCTTCGGGATAACCTACAAACACCCTCTTGATTGCCCTTGCATCAAGCTTCTTCTGTTTATTAAAAACAAAGGCTGTGCAACCAAAGGTTCTTAGATGCCAAAGGTCAGGTAGACTACCAAACCAGATTTCTTTTGGTGTTTTAAAATTAAGAGAGGTTGCTGGACATCTGTTTATAAGATAGGCTGCTGTAGAGATTGCTTCTTCCCAAAAGGATTTGGCCAAACATACATTAGCTAGCATGGATTTTATTCTTTCCATCAAAGTCCTATTAAGTCTCTCTGTAATTCCATTCTGTTGTGGAGTATAGGTGACAGTTCCGTGCCTTTGAATTCTATGTGAGTTGCAGAAGCCATCAAACTCTCTATTACAATATTCAAGGCCATTGTTTATCTTTAACACTTTGATCTTTCTGCCTTTCTGACTTTCTACTAGAATTTTTCAGGTTTTGAACTCTTCAAATGCATGGTCTTTGGTTCTCATTAGCTTCACCCACACCTTCCTTGAAAAGTCATCCATAAAAGAAACAAAATACCTAGCTCCACTTAAGAACACACCTGAGCAGGCCCCCACAAATCAAAATGTATATAGTCTAGAATACCTTTTATTTTGTGTCTTCACACATCAAATTTTAATCTATGATGTT
This sequence comes from Trichilia minutiflora, assembly GCA_035590515.1. Lineage (NCBI taxonomy): Eukaryota > Viridiplantae > Streptophyta > Magnoliopsida > Sapindales > Meliaceae > Trichilia > Trichilia minutiflora. The sequence goes on from JAVXUL010110614.1 coordinate 3,266, forward strand.
TTTCATATATATAAGACTCAAAAAATTCAAGAGAACCCTCCTCAAGTATGACTAACAATCCTTATTTCTTTAACTCAATTAAACCCCTTTCACCTAAGTGTCCTAATCTTTTGTGCTAAATCATCAAGCTACTGGTTTTTGAAGAACAAACAAATTCTATTTCACCTAAAACTGCAGCTCCTTCCAACACATACAGCCCATTCCTTTTAATCCTCTTCATAACAACTAACGACCCTCTTGTTATCTTAAGAACACCAACCCCAACCCCTGACTTATATTCACAACTAGCTTCAACCAGTGTACCTAAAGAAATTAAATTTCTTTTCAATTCTGGAACATACTTGATATGTTGAAGGGTTTTGTTGGTTCCATCAAGTAACTTCAATCTCACATTGCCTATTCCTTGTACACTACAGGCTGTGTCATTTCCCAATAGGACTTTACCTCCTTTTATGGCTTCAAACGAATAAAAAATAAATATGTCTGGAGACATATAGAAGCTGTACCCTAAGTCTAGTATACATTCTGCTTCTGGTTTATCATTCGAGGCTATTAACAAGAAGGCATCCTTGTAATCTTCCTGGGAAGCAACAGTAACCTCAACTCCCTTATTTATAACTCTTTTTGCTTTCTTTGTGGTATTGAAAGCATTTCATCTTCTTTCCCCTTGATCTTGATCTCTCATCTGTCTTCCATTTGACATTTCTTTTTTCTGACCTTCCTCTGGCCATCAACCCTTCTGCAATTCTTGTTTCTTTCTCATCAATCTTTCTTGTTAATTCTTTTGAATTGAGTGATGCCTTAAAATCATCCATTGACAATGAAGTTCTTCTATACAGCAAACTGTCCATAAAATGTTCATAAGACTTAGGTAAAGAAGTCAGAACAATTAAGGCATGATCTTCGTCTGCAATCTTGAAGTCTATGATTTCAAGATCTAAGATCAGTTTTTTGAACTCATTAAGGTGCTCATTTACTGATCCTCCTTCATCTAAATGAAAAGTATAAAGCTTTTTCTTAATGTATAATTTGTTGGCAGTGGACTTTGTCATGTATCTTGCTTCCAGCTTGGACCAACTGCCAAGAGCTATTGATTCTTTAGAGACTTCTCTGAGAACACCATCACCCAATGATAACACCACGGCACTGTGAGCTTTTCTAATTATTTTTTTTCTTTTCCACATCAATTAATGTTGTTGACATTTGCTCCTCCCCCAACAGAGCTTCCTCCAGGCCTTCATGCACCAAAAATACCCTCATTTTAATCTTCCAAAGATTACAATTATTAGCTCCCGTGAACTTCTCAATAGAAAATTTAGAAGTTGATGCCATAGCTTCTGATTCCAAGAAGCTCTGATACCACTTGTTGCTGCAATGAACCACAACCCGAGAAACCAAAGCTATGGAATTTACTCACACCTTCAGAATCTCCAAGAATAGAAAATTGTGTGCAACTCAAAGTTTCTTACTGAAGAAAAACAAACACAAGAATGAAATAATGAAGCTAAAGAAAAAGAACTCAAGAAATCAGAGGAATTCACCAAGGTTTTATTTCACAGAGAAGAATTTTTACACCCACATTTGTCATTCCTGCTCAACAACCTTATACATATATATATATACACACACACACCAAGGATTAGTCACTTAAGCTAAGATTACAGTTTTAGCATTTTAACATACTTCTCACTAACTACTCAAACTAACTGCCTACTTGCTCTAGCTTCCAGAATTCAGTTAGCAGGTTCTAGCTTCTAGTTTTGATAAAGCTTTATCAAGCCTTCCTTCTGAAGTTACTATTCTTCTCTTCCACTATCATTGCTCCAATGCATTTTGAATCACATTTCAACACTGGATATGAGCAATGACAATTCATTTATATACACACACTTTTATTTAACATCATTAATACAATAGACCCATCTTCAACTTTATTTATATAATAAACCCAAACCATATAGAGATCCCTTTTCTAATTCCCTTATTACCTCTATAATTTCAATCACATATAATTTACCAGACCATCAAACAACAAAGGTTATACTTATTAGCTAACGTCCTAAATCAATAGAATAATTAAGTTTGGAAATATAATCAAACAAATGAAATTTAAACAGAAACGTCCACTCACGTCTTAGGGAAAGTATGCATTCCTTTTAATTTTTTGTGTTACTTGGCCCCTTTCTTTAGCACTCAACAATTAATTACATATAGTATAACCACACATAATATAGCACATAATCATGGTTCCCAATTATTAGACTACTTTTTCTCCAAATAGATCTCTAATATCCTATTCTCTTTAAATCCATCGCTTATAAGAATAGGAATTTGATATTGTATTCTCTCTAAAGCCATTGCCCGCAAGAATAAATATCGAAGTACGACATTTATTGGGTTCCTAAAAAGCCCCAATTCTCTTTAGGGTTATCTTCCGTAAGAATAGGGCCACCAAACCCTCATTCTCTCTAAGGTTGTCTCCTATGAGAATAGGTCTAAGAAAAACCCTCCATTCTTTATAGGGCTATCATCAATCGACCCATAAAAATGGGCACTTAATACCTTTCTCGACTCTCAGGTCCTTGCCATCGTGAATAAGTATCAAGTATGGCTAATGTTGGGTCGTCATCTCGAGAGGACCCTCATGCACTCTATCATCATCAGGGATCCTTTCATAAAGCTTACAAACTCATATCTGCATATGTATGTGTCATTCATTATTACCGTAAATCAAATTTCATATGGTATATCCATAGGCACACAAGGCTAAATCAAGACCATTGACACATAAGGCTAAAATCACACATATTGGCTCACAAGGCCATTAAGTCAATATATACCAATAATAAATCGGGATATGAGCCCAAAATTAATTTTGATAAATGAAACATTAGCTTTCCAGCTATACTCACATAAAAGTATCTATCATCATCATAACCAAATCGACATCACCATTGTTATTTATAATAATATAAATCAAATTCCATATGTCAAAAATCATAGTTGGTCTTGTGGCCTCAATCATATATACATACATCAAAACAGTGATCCATAAACCTTGCAACTCATACCATAAAATATCTCAAGTCATTTATTATTAATATATCAATCAACATATTATTTAGACATTTTATCAAAGACTTGGTATGCGACCTACATGTCTTCTTATATTTTACATAATTTCATATATCTCATTATAAAGTTTTATAATTCATTCATCCCATCATGCATTACATTATTCATGGCAATATTTCTAATAACTAAATTCATAATATATCAATACCAACAATCACTTAGATATTTCATCAAACACTTGGTGTGCTAAGTATTTCTAAATCAATTTTTTTCAAATATTTCTAATTGTAATATACCAAATATTATAATTATTCAATACCATAAGTCAAGCTAACAATCTAATGTTATCATTCACCATAAAACTTTCAAATCAAAAAACCAAGATTTAACCAAATCATGAACCCTATCCTATGTCACCCTCTTAAATTCGTGAAAAACTACTCACCAAGAGCTTATCCAGTCTTTACAAGGCAAAAATTATGGTTTTGGGAGGCTTAATTGCGAAAAAAATCCAAGTTTTTATCAAAATTTTAGTAGAGATCTAAGTGTTGTTATAATAACATCTCTAGCCTTCTATGACCAGAATCTAATTTCTCTCATCAACACGAAGCAAATAACACAGGCGGTGCATCAATCTGATGTGTATAAGCAAAGTTATGGTCAAAATACTAATCTTTTTCCTTTCTTCTCTTTCTCTACCTCCTGAAAAATGTACATTACAAGTCATATCTATAGATATCAAGGGTAAAATTATCATTTTATAGATCATATGGGGTTGAAATTGTTATTTTGGGACAAAATTACTATTTTGGGGGCAAAATTATTATTTCTTCTCTCGTTTTGCATCTTAACCTATGTTTTGCTATCCATCTTCATAATTTTCTAATTCTCGATTCATTTTCAAGATTTTTAGCCCTTATGAGATCCTTGGCATCATGGATTTTTGTTTTCGTTCATTTTCGATAATTTTTCACTAGATTTTTCACAAAAAATATCATAACTTTGTCGTTCCTTATCCAAATTGAGTGTCGCTCATGGCATTAGACTCTACGCATTGTGAGCCTCCTACCACTCTCAAAATATACAGAAAAATACTGTTATAGGTCTACTAGTTTAAAAATTGGGCTAATATTTTACCCATTTAGCATAAAAGATCATAACTCTCTTAATACTTATCCAATTTGAGCGTCATTTATCGCATGATAACCTAGATGTTACAAACTTTCATCCAGTACCAACCAATACAAATTTTGCTACTGTTAAAGTAATCATACATAAATTACTAAAATGCACCTAGTCTATTTTTATTTATTTTATGTCTCAATTAACACCCTAATTATACATTTATGTTTGTCTATAAATTTTAAAAATTTTTGGTGGATTATACAGTTCCAGATAGAGTCACCCAAGAAGGGGATGAATTGGGTTAAATGTAAATTTAAAACTTAAGAAATTTTATTAACAAATTAATGCAACAAACAGAAATAAATTCTAATCACACAAGTAATATTCAACCAATAAATGCAGAAAGAGGAAAAATTACACAGTCAATTTTTATAGTGGTTTGATTACCAAGCCTACGTCAATTCTTCTCGGTTGATCTTCAGACATACCAAGGTATTACTCATCTTTTAGTTTGATTCAGGTTAAGTGCAACCCACTACAATTCCTTCTTGAGGGTGAAGGGAAACCATTATAATCTTGCTATTGCCGAATGAAAAGGAATCTAAATAAATCTCTCTTTGAAAAAGGGTGAAGAGTTACCTTGAGAAAACAAAACAGAAAACAAAAATTTAAACTCTCTTAATAGAGCAATTATACAATGTGATCTAGTTCCTCATTTTCTCTCACTTAAATGAATGCGAAAGGAACAACAAAATGAGAAAAAATTAGTTGTAAAAGGAATGTTCCCTTGATTGCTCAGTATTATGATTTCTGGAAAAATTCTTCTTGACTTTTACACAATCTTCATGTATTTAACTACTTGAGTAATAACTCCAATGGCTCTTTCAAACTATATTTAATTCGTGTAATAAATATGCCAAAATTAGCTGTTATAACTTCAAATCTGCGAAAGTTATTGATATACTGCCAAAAGATATCGATACTCAGGTTTTTTTCTTCCTTAGAGCCTTTAACATATATCAATGTATCGATACATTACTTAAAGGTATAGATATTCCTTTTACATTACGTCTTTAAGATCTTCACTTCACTGATATGCATCGATATATTAGTTGAGCGTATGGATACTTTCTTATGTTCAACTCTAATATCTTCGTCACTTTTATTTGTATAAATACATCTAAGAAATGTATCGATACTTTCATATGTTTTTCACGTGAATCTTCATTGAAGCTTCATGTATTGAATGCATTTGCTCTATCATATCAATATATACACTTACTCTTATATTTATCTCACTGTTTGACCGTTATTGCATCTCTATTCAATGATACTTAACTGATAGAAATATAGTAATCAATTTTAATTTACATAAGGATGTTTAAATTAATCAAATCAACACAAATTATGGTTCCATTTACCAGAATTTAAACATATTCAAATAATGATTAATCAAGCCAATTTAATCAAATCAAAAATATTTATTTAATCATATTTATAATCATTTTGTTTATCATCAAAAATATATTAAGTCATCAATCTTCTACTTTTTTGATGATGACAAAACAATATCCATACTTAACCTTTTTTATAAATTGCTTCCCCTTAATATATGATTATTAAGGAAAGATAATAATTTTTCGTGTTTGTGTGTATATGTGAATCATGTTTTCTCTTCTTTTTTTTTGTCATAGAAAGAAAATATCAGAAAGGATATATATAATAATGAAATCAAACAAGAAAGGTACACACACATCATAAGCAAGTCATATTGATTAAAACAAACAAGATAGATATACAAAGATCAGTGAAAAGTGTGAATCATCAAAAACACAAGAGAAACCAAAAAAAAAAAATTAAGGATGTCTAATTCGAACTCGTTTTTCGGCACCCTCTTCTTGAGCTCTTCGAAGCTATTCGACCATTTTCTCATAGTTAATAGAGGAACTACCAAAATGTAAAATGCTGAAAGGTTGTTGAACGAAAGAAGGTCTTATATACATGTGTGGTCTACCTCGAGTACTAGAAGCTCTATGTCTGAAGCGATAGTATGGTGGAGGTGCATGCTAACGATCTGGAGGAGGGCTTACAAGTTGTGCTGATAAGGGTGCATGAAAAATATGGTTTTGAATACCCTTGAATGTCTTTCTGGTCTCAATGCAATGGATATTGATTAAGAGTCCAAGATTAACTACCCTTTGATGCAAAGGAGCAATGAGTTGCTTTGTTGATTGAATTGATGAATTGCAGTATGTATAGTAGACTCAAGACTAGTCATAAGCTCGAGAAGCTCCATTAGTATAAAGGTGGGAGTTGGAAGAAATGGTAGAGTAGGGAGCTAAATAGAAGTAGGAGGTGAAGGTACTGCTTGTGAAGATGAAGGCTCAGAAGGCTGAAGTTGAGGTTGAGGCTCAAAAGGCTCAGGATGAATGTATGGTGACTAACTGGCAGACAATCTATAGCCTGTATCTATAGAGGCTTAGGTTCTTTCAACTGACTGGGAAGCTGGTTAATAGCTTGTATCTGAACATCAAGCTGATAACCAACCTGGAGCTGAATGGTAGTTTGTCTGTTTATAGTACACCTCCTCAAAGCTGTTTGCCCTAACATGGTGTGAGGATGAGGCTCAATGCAATCAACACCCTCTAGAAGATTAGTAGAGGTTTTATGAATTATTTCCATAATCGCATATCTATGATGTAATGTAATAGAGTTGATGGTAGAGTTTCGGATCATCTCATAAATCATCCATGTGGTTAAATATGGACATCTTCTTTCTATAATACATTGCATCCACTAGAGGTCTTTATGTGTCATTTTTGAGAATCTGGCGGACCTCGCATTTAAGTTATAGGCTACAATAAGGTAAAGGATCCTTTTATTTAGTCTAAGCCTGACTTGTTTTAGATCTACTTTTTGTAATTTTAGATTCTTAAAAATGACTTTATAGGTTTCTAGAGGTTTAAAGAGTCTAGAGAAGTACTCACCACAAGGGATTAACTATAAGTGGTTGTATAAAGCAACTTCATCTATGATTATCTTTGTTCCCCAATGGATGTAGTAAAATGATTTTTGAATAGAAAAGTCTAACTAATTCTTCAAAGTATTATCCTAGTAGGGATGATAGAGGCGTCTAACCAAAACAAAAAAAAAATAGTTTAAGTAAGAAAAATTAATCAACTTAAGAACGTGAAATCAATTACTCATCTGGGGATACTTTTTTGTGACGAAGTTCTAAAAGAAACAATCTTGTTGTTCTCGTATGATAAATCCCCATACATTTAGGTCTTGTGATCTTTGTATTAATAGACTTATGGTTAAAGAACTTTTATTGTGTTTGCATTTATGTCTCTAATAATTGGATGAAATCTTAGTTTTCGGCATCTTGAGAGGGATTTGAGTATGATTGAGAATCTTTAGGGATTTTAAAGAATCAAAGAGGTCTGAGAGAAAAGAGGGATTTTTCAAATTGAAGAGGAGAAAGGGATAGGATATAATATTCAAAGGTGTCTCCTTTTTCTTATGATACGTTCATAAATATTAATATAATATCTAAATGTATCGATACCTTTCTAGAGTATCTATTTACTGAGAAAACATATTGATATGTATATGAGTTGAGTTATTAAAGGCAGAGAGAATGGATAAGAGTAAAAGACATGAACTATTTGATAGAGAAGATTGAAGAGAATAATAATTTGAAATTGAAAAGAAAAACTGAAACTTTCATTCATTCATCAAAAGAAGTAGATATTACACATATAAATACTCAATCTAAAAAATCAGTCTAATGTCATTTCAATATAATTTTTTAAAAGAAATAAAAAATAGAATGATATCAATCAGGGGCGGTTTCTCTTTCTGAAGCGTGTCTCTATAACATTCTTCTCCCTATCTGTGGCAACCATTTCTTGACACCTACGTCTGCCTTCTGCCTCTGCTTGTTGTGTTTGTCGAGCCATCTCCTTGTAAGCAGTTAAGTAGGAAGAAGAAAAGGATGAAGAAGATGATAATGAAGATGAAGAAGAAGAAGTTAGAGACGATGGCCAACGATGAGGATGAGATGAGATTTTGATACGAATATCATTTATCGAATTTTCAATGTCTGTGGTTGTAATATAAAAGTCTTCATAAACCATGTCAAGAAACTGTATTGGAGCAATAATCTTCTGATTTAGCTACTGATGGCTTTTTAGAACAAATGTTAAAACTTGAATCAAGAAACACCCCAGTACTCCAAGAAGTGCAAAACAACAAGAAACTCACGCACCACACTTTACAGAGAAAGTTTGCTATCACTCACTTACTTAACTCACAGTAAGTTTTAACAAGAAAATAGATAAAGAAGAAAAGAAATAGAACAGAACAAAGTAAATTAAAACCCGAAAATAGAGAAGAAGAAAGAATTCAAGAGGAATCAATTTCTTTATTACCAATTTTGTTTTCTTGTGTTACATCACTCTCACTCGTGCAAAGCATATTCCTAGCTCCCAGTTTTATACTACCAGCAACTAATAACTGAAAACTAACTCCAACTGGACTCTCCATTCTTCAAGAATGATAAAGAATGCCCCTCACTTCTAGAAATGACTCGTATACCCTTGTATAATTTTGTTTAATGAATCAATTCTTTAATAAACTCCACCTTGATTCAATATACAAAATATACTCTTCTTCTTTCTCAGCTCAAATAGATAAACATGCACATTTATTTTCTGCTACACATTTACATTTTCTCACCTCACAGAAGTTATTATCAAGCTATTTTAACTCAACACTCAAGTACTTGATAATAATCTCATGGAATCAAAGCAAAACTAAAACTTTTCTGTAGTTGCACACTTTGTGAGTGCATAAGCTACATTTTCAGAAGTATGAACTTTCTCCAGCTTCACTCTTGTTTCTACCAACACATCTTCAATGAAATTAAGTCTCACATCAATGTGTTTGGTCCTTTCATGATGACTTTGATGCTTAGATAGCTGAATAGCTCCCTGATTATCACTTAACACCCTGAGACCTTTACTTCTAACTTTCAGCTCCTCTAAAATCCCCTGTAGCCACATAGCCTCTTTAATTGCTTTAACAATAGCCATGTATTCAACTTCAATGGTTGACAAAGCAACTAATTGACAAAGTTTTCCAAACACCAGAACCTTGTCTAAACTTCCCCTAATATATCTGAGCACCCATTTGATAGCCTTCTAATGGACACTCCCTGGATTACTCATAAACTTACTAACCATACTCATTATAAATGAAAGATCAGGCCTGGTACAAACCATTCCATACATCAAGCTACCAACAGCACTTGAATATAGAATCTTTCTCATTTCTTTTATTTCTTCTACTGTTTGTGGACCCTGGGCCTTTGACAACTTGAAATGAGTTGCCAAAGGTACTTTCACTAGTTTTGACTCCTCCATGTTGTATTTCTGTAAAACATTGCTGAGATATTTGCTTTGGAACAACTTTAGCAAGCCTTTCTCCCTGTGTTTTATGATCTCGACACCAAGAATTCTCTTTTCAACTCCCAAATCCTTCATCTCAAAAGCTGAACTCAGTGTTTTCTTCAACTTAGCCAACATGCTCTTAGTTCTACTTGTAATCAACATGTCATCCATATATAACAGAAGAAATACCATGTTATCAATGTTGTTACCTTTAAAGTAAACATACTGATCAAACTTACTCCTCAAGTAGCCAATTTTTTTTTCATAAATTCATCAAACCTTAAGTTCTATTGCCTAGGGGATTGTTTAAGTTTATAAATGGTCTTTATCAGCAAGCACACCTTCTGTTCTGATCCTTTCTGGACAAAGTACTGAGGTTGTTTTATTAAAATTTCCTCTTCAAGAGTACTATGAAGAAAAGCAGTCTTTACATCTAGTTGCTCTAACTCTAAGTCAAATACTGCTACTAATGATAATAGCAACCTAACAAAAACGTGTCTGACCACTGGTGAAAAGATCTTTGTATAGTAATTCCTTTCTACTTGAGTGAACCCTTTAGCAACCAACCTAGCTTTGAATATCATGGTTCTATCAGTCTTCTCTTTCAACTTAAAAATTCATTTGCAATCCACAACCTTTCTGCCTTCAGGTTTATCAACTAATCTCCAGGTCTGATTCTTCTCTAAGGATCTTATCTCTTCACACATAGCTTTATACCATTTTACTACATCTGGTCCTGCTAAAGCCTCCTTAACATCTGTTAGTTCCTTATCAATCACCTCTTCTGCAGTAAAAAGAGCATACGCAACCAAATCAACATAACCATATCTGTCTAGAGGCTTTATAGTTCTTTTCTCCCTATCTCTTATCAATTGATAATCTACAGCTCTCTTCTATTGTCTCCCTTCTGTGTCAATACCGGTGCCTTCACCAATATCAAAAGCTCGCTCACCAGGTTGTGCATCCTGATCTACTTCAAAACCTCTTTCCAATAGTGGCTCTACCTCAAATTGAACTTTACCTCTTCTTATTTTAGAGATAACTCCAAGTCTTTCAACATCTCCCTTGCTTTCAGTCAAGCCATCTTCCAGGAACTTTACATCTCTACTGATTATGCACCTGCCATCTCTCCCATTATAGCACCAGATTTTCCATCCCTTCACGCCCTTTAGATATCCCATAAATATGCCTTTCATAGTCCTTGTATCCAATTTATCTTCCTCTACATATGTATAGGCTGTACACCCAAAGACTCTTAGGTGGTTTAGGGAAGGTACAACTCCTGTCTAAACCACTTTTGGTGTTTTAGATTCCAGGGCAGATGATAGACTGCTGTTGTGCAAGTAAGTTGTAGCTACTACTGCCTCAGCCCAAAAAAGTTTAGATAACCTTGCACACACTAACATGCTTTTAACCTTTTCTAACAAAGTTCTATTCAACCTCTCTGCCACCCCATTTTGTCAAGGTGTGTAGGTTGTTGTCTTGTGTCTTAAGATCCCATTATCTCTGCATAATTTGTCAAACATATTATTGCAGAATTCCAGCCCATTGTCAGTCCTTATGGCCTTCAGCTTTCTGCCCTTTTGGTTCTCCACCAAATTCTTCCACTCTAAGAACTTCTCATGAACCTAATGTTTATTTTTCAGAGGATAAACCCAAGCATTCCTAGAAAAATCATTTATTATAGATACAAAGTACCTTGCTCTACCTAGAGAAACTACTTGAGTTGGTCCCCATACATCAGAATGTATATAGTCGAGTACATTTGATGTGCTATGCTTTCCCTCATCAAATTTCTTCCTATGAAGTTTGCCCATCACACAGCATTCACAGAACTGTAATTTCTCATCTGGTTTTATTCTCAGCAAGCCTTGTTTCTTTAATTCTTATAGATTTTTCTCACCCAAGTGTCCTAGCCTTTGATGCCATAGCATCAAGCTTACCTCATCCTAGCTACTTATAACATTAATATCTCCTGTTATCACTTCCCTAAGCACTATATATAGACCATTACTTCTCTTTACCTTCATCAAGACCAATGACCCCTTACATACTTTTAAGATACCATTTTTTGCTTTGAAAATGTAACAAACAGACTCTAACATGCCCAATGACACCAGATTTCGTTTCAAGCTAGGAACATATCTTACCTCTTATAATTCAACCACTACACCATTGTCCATTTTCATCCTAATGGATCCTATACCCTCTACTTTGTAATTCATCTCATTCTCTAAGATAACTTTGCCATAATCTCTCAAAGTTAACTTCATAAATAATGACTCAGTTGGACACAAGTGATAGGTGCAACCAAAATCAAAAATCCAATCTCCTATGGTCTTTTTATCCTCAGATGTAACCATTAAAAGAAAAGTATCTTGAAAGTTTACCTCAATTACTATTACAGAATCTTATTTCTTTGCTGGTGTGGCTAGTGTTCTCTGCAACTTTCTTTTTGGAAAGTTTTTCCTGAAGTGGCCTTCTTTATAACAATGGAAACATCTTAATGTTTTCCCTTTAGATCTTGATCTGAAATCTCTTTTCTTCTTGCCTTCCCTTCTCTCAGATCTTCCTCTGACATTCAGTCCCTCACCTATGATTACCTCCTTCTGTTGGTTTCTTTTATTCAACTCTTTTGAATTCAAAGAGTTCTTCACATCATCCATCGAAAAAATGGTTCTTCCATATAGCAGGGTGTCAATAAAATGTTCATAAGATACAAGTAATGAGGTGAGAACAATCAAGGCTTGGTCTTCATTATCTACCTTCACATCAACAGATTCAAAGTCTATCATTAATCGATTAAACCTGTCCAGGTGCTTCTCAATTGAACCACCTTCTTCAAGATTGAATGCATACATCTATTTTTTAAAGTAAAGTCTTTTGGTAATGGATTTTTGTTGGTATCTCTCTTTCAATTTCATCCAAATCCCACAGGTTGTGTTCTCTTTAATCACCTCCCTTGGCACCATATCATACATAGACAAGATGAGAGCACTCCTAGCTTTCCTTTGCATTTCCCTTCTCTCAAACTCAGTAAACTCCTTGCCCTCTATTCTGAAATCTTCATCCCCAAATGCGTAATACAAACCTTCATGCGCCAGTAATGCTTTCATCTTCAGTTTCCAGATTGAGAAGTTATTATCACTTGTAAACTTCTCAATTGAAAACTTAGTTGTGACCATCTTGCTATTTATGAATTTTGTCCTTCAATGGTCTTGAATCCTATGTCTATTCTCTTCTGCAATTCTTGTGGTAATGGCTCTGATACCACTTGTTAAAACTTGAAGCAAGAAATACCCCAGTACTCCAAGAAATGCAAAACAACAAGAAACTCATGCACCACACCTTACATAGAAAGTTTGTTGTCACTCACTTACTCAACTCGTAGTAAGCATCAACAAGAAAATAGATAAAGAAGAAAAGAAATAGAAGAGAACAAAGTAAACTGAAACTTGAAAACAAAGAAGAAGAAAGAATTCAAGAGGAATCAATTTCTTTATTGCCAATTCTATTTTCATGTGTTACAATCACTCTCACTCGTGCAAAGCATTCTAATAAAATTTTTATAAAATTAAGAATGTAAGAATGATAAATCATGAATCGCAAATTTCTCCCTCTCTTAGCAAAATTCTAATAAAATTAAGAAAATTTCAAGAACACTTGTTGACTGTCCCTCTTATATATCATAAATACCAAGACGGGCTAATCATAAATCATGAATATAAGAATGATATATAGCATCATGACAAAAGCATAACAAATCCTTCTTGCCAAAATCAATCAAAATGGTTACGTATTCAAGCAAAATTATGCATATAGGCACCTCCAATTATATTTTGTAAATAGCGATAATTATGATGACAACCATACCTTGTCTTTTTCTTTTTACCCGTTTACTCCTTGCTTCCTATGTGCTTATGATGACTGAATTCTGAGGTGAATACTTGAGGGGCACCAAGAAGTGATTTTTTTATTTGTTTGAACCAATAAAGGTGACTACCAAGAAAGCTTCTACGACGCTTATTTGTTACTACTTAAAAGTGTTTTGGGAGTTTTTTCATGGGTTGCTCTTGATAGTTATTTAATGGCTCTTTCGACTGTTACTTTGTGACTGCTTAAAGGGTTATTTGGCGAGGTTTTATCACTGATGGAGAGGTTACTTCAGTGGCTACCAAAAAGCAAAGAGTGGTGGTGATAAGAGGTGTTTTCAGTGGCTGGCTAAGAGAGGTTTTGAGAGTGATTTTGCTACTATAGTTGAAATTCGAATGGTTTTGTGGTCTTCAAAGATTCTATCCTTTAAACTAAATTTGCACTCATTTTATACAAGGTCTTGCCTCCTTCTTTGATTAGGAAAAATTAAATTGAATCTCTTTCTTTCCTTTTTGTTTTCGAAAATCATGAGGATCCAACTTTCGTTTCCCTTATTTTCTTTTTTAATTGAAACATAATCACCACATTCCTTTATCATTGCTTTAACTTTCCTTTGACTAATTGGAAACTGATAACTTGATTTTTATTAAGTTATTTTCTCTTAGTTGTTGCTATTTTTGTGTGAATTCTGATGCGTTTTTATGTTTTTGTGAGTTTTAAGTGTGTGTAGGTTGCAAGAGAAAAAATTTATGAGCAAGCATGATTTTAAGCATAAAGCAGTTTTGAGCCAAAACTTGTTGCAACACAAAAAAGTGGAAATTTTATGCACGTTTCATAATTCAATTATTACACTATAAATAAGGCACCAAGGGTTTCGTGCAAGAGAAAGATGGCCACCAAAATTCTTGAAGGAGAGAGAAATATCATTTATTGCAAAAAATCTAAGAAAAACACAAGAAAGGAAAGAGAAAAACAAGTAAAAAAATCAGCTTTGAAGGGACAACACGTTCATATTAAGTTTGCTGAGTTTTATTTCTTTGTTCTGAATCAGAATGTTTATATCCTTTGTATTTCTTGTGTTATTACTGAGCATCATGAGTGGTTAAATATTTTCATGCTTAGGGATTAGAAAAAACTCTTGTGAGCTATATTTGAACACTTGTTTTGGATTAATGAAAATTTATCATTAATCTATTTGTGTACCTTATGTTTAATACTTTCATTTTAACTGGCCATTAGAATGGATATTTTTAAATGTGCATTTTTTGGACTTGAAAAAGGGAGAAATATATGCATTTAAATGAAAGAATCACAACTTAGGAGTTAATACATTAGAAAATGATTAATAACTAAGTAATTAATTTAGGTTGGGTCTTAATGAGTGGTTGATTAAACTTGATTGAATAGGAATATTAATTAAGTTTATTAATCACATAGTTTCATTAGTGTC
>JAVXUL010110634.1:0-18240 GCA_035590515.1 Trichilia minutiflora
GTCCACTGTTTAGAAAATATTTTGTAAAAAGATATTTTATGTATTTGGCTTGGCCAAGAGCACTATGTATTGTATTTTTGTAAAAATACTGAGATTGATGTTGATATGATTGAAAATCTTCTATTTTCTATTATTTTGTTTCATTTTGGTTAATGAGTTTAAAAATAGGTACTAATGCCTTACGAGTTCTGGGAATGCATTCTAAGTAATAGGATATATTTCTGGGATTCGAGACGATTGTCACGTGGCCGACTAGGGTCGGGGCGTGACAATAATAAATCAACCCCTCTACTCAAAAATCACATTTTGAGTGGTAATTATAATGATAAAAACTATAATATATGACATATTTTTTATTGAATGATCCGTCATTCTACCTAAATTTTTCTCTAAAATCATTTATTAGTGTTCAATGCCCATATAATGTTTATATCTTGAATCAACCCCTCAACTCAAAAATCACATACGCGTTATTATAAAAAACTTGTAAATTATTATACATATTTATAAATCATCATTTCGAAATAAATTTACATATATACATTAAGGGTAGGTTGTAATTACAGCATTTTGATTTAACTTTAAAATATAACACCAAAATGTTTGGGAAACACCCCCCACCCCTACCCACCCTCAGTTACTTGGGAGCTAACAACTAGGGGTGGGCATATACGGTTTGGTTCGATTTGAGAAAAAATTTTAAATTGAACAGCATATTGCAGTTTAAAAAAAAAAATCAATCCATTAATATATTACAAACCAATCCAAACTAAACTGCAAAGTATGGTTTAAAGCGGTTTTGATTCGCGATTTGAATTATATTATAAAATTAAAAATATAATAATTAATTATTATTAATTCTATAATCTCTCGTTAATATTTAAGAGTAAGTTTTATGAATAATTTTTTTTAAAATCAGTTATGAATAATTTTTCTTTATCATTTATTAGTATATAGAAGATATGAAAATAAATTATATATAATTTGTGATGATAAATAAATAATAATAATAATTTTATAAGATAATATTAAGCGATTTGATTTGTGGTTTCGCAGTTTAGAATTGATTCAATCCATAATTCAAACCGTGAATAGCGATTTGAAAAATATCAATCCGCAAATCGATCCACAAATTTTTTAAACCGATCCAAACCATTAAATTTTATAATTTAAATTGATTTGAATTAGATCGGTTTAAAAATACCCATCTTTATTAACAATCCACCACTTTTATATTTGACCCATTTACGGCTATGCTCCATTTTGCAGAAATATTAGATTAAAAACTATATACCTTCTTATTGAAATGAGTTTTTTTAAGCAAATATATAAATTCTTTTCTTTTATTTGTAGTTATTAAATAAAAAAAACAAATCTCCAAAACAAAGAGTTAATAGTAAAACCAGCGGTCCTTAAGATTTAATCCCACAACAACCAACTGTGAATCTACTCTTAATCTGAAAAGCATCTAAACGTACGATTTCAATATATTTTCAAAGAATTAAATATAAAAACATATCACATCGGAACAAGAGTACCAGTGGACCGGAGTGATTAACTGGGGTCCACTGTCACCAATGAGGCATAAATACTTAAAGTACAAGCAACTCTTCCCAACTTGGGCAGGCTAATGGTCAATTAAAAGCCAGCAAATGCTTTTAAATATGGAATAGCAAAAGGGTATTAATTGGGACCTCTGGTCTCTGGTTGTAAAGCTATGTGTGGGTATAAAATAATATAAGGAAAAGCCTAAAACCTCCGAGCAACCGTCCAAATAAACAGTGTTGTTAGTGGGCTAGTTCGCGGGGAGGTGCACGTGGGAATGGTGGAAAAGGCCAACAGAACACTCCCTTTAATTTTTCTTTAAAAGTATGCATAGCTTTTTGTAATACAACCCTTGGATTCTCTGAAACGTAGGAAACATATTAAATGTTGTCAAATGAAGAATCAACTTGATTAAAATCCAATAACTAGCTTGATCAAAAATATCTCATGCCATTCTGCACTTACTAATATAGTTTAAGATCTTGATAACTAATTAGGTCAAGTACTTTGTACATGTTTTGAAATTAATTAAGGTACATATGAAATTAAACAAACAAAAATAGGTAGCTAGTTGCACGTACTAGCAACAGGGCAAGCAGATCGAATATTATGCAACTAGGCAGACCTAAGATATACATATATAGTTTAAGCTTTTCCGGTGGAGGGGTCGGGGTTAAACCTTAATATAAGCCTTCCAAAATAGGTCTCTTTTATGATTTCTTTTGTAATTTTTGTCTTGGTGGAATCCTCCCACGGATAAGCACCCTCACATGCTCGTCTTAGCTACTATTCAATGTCAAGAGCCTTTAAATATTACAGTATAGAATTCGAAAGAGATTATAGGTCCACCTCTAAACCCTTCAACGTCATAATAATAAACAAGAAGAAAGGATAATTAAAACTCTTCTATCACTTCTTCTCTCTTCATTTATCTCAATAGATCACTCACTTACACTTACAGTCTTTCTTCTCTTAATATAACATGGCCAGAACTAGGTCCATATGTTCTTGTGCTTTTATCCTTGTTTTGATTTTATGCCATGAATTTGCTTCCGTCGAGGGAAGGCATTTGAAGTGTAAGAAATTCATAAAAAATGGTCGCCAGAACAGCACTTTGAGTGTAGCAAAAGGTTTTCATCATCACGCTATTGGGTCGCAGCAAATGCAGACAAGCAATGTAGATCATGTTGATGATTTCCGACCAACAGCACCAGGTCACAGTCCTGGGGTTGAACAGTCCATCAACAATTGAAGATGAACCGAATGGGGATATGGGATTAGAATCAGCTTTTGATTTCAAATTTATGTGATTAAGTTTTTCTTAATTTATTATTTTTAACAATTCTGAACATCGATCATTTGTATTGTACTCATCATTATAATTCTACATTTATTGCAAACGTAGTTTATTAACGAAAGTGTTGATGCAAAAAGTTGTATATCTTCAACCTTCAGTATCAGTGTTGTCTCCTTCTTTAGTAGCTGATCTTGCTCTTCGTAAAATAATAAAAAACTTTGGGATAAAATCGGTTTTTTAATGAAAACCCTCCGATACTTAAGTCAGAAAGGTTTTGCTTGTGTGTGAGGGTGATGAGAGTATAAGGAGAAAACAACTTCAATCCTTTTTCTGTGTATTCTCTCTTCTTTTTATATCAAAAGTTCATTCAAAGTTTCTGTCGTCGAAAATCCACCTTTTTGGTGCGTGAATATTCTCTGTAAAATATTACGTACCTCCTCCGTTGTTCCCAAATTCTGTTATGGAATAATCATGAAATTTGTAACCTATTGACACGTGTCGTTCTCTGAGTGACGTGCTCTAAAAGGTTATCACGGGAATCGTGGGGTATGACAACTGTGGAGGCCGTACTATACCACGTGTATTTGGAAATATTCTGGAAAACCATAGGGTCGGATGCTTGATTCCCCGAGACTCCATGTCATGTTGCCCATTTGAAACATATCAAATCTTTGATGACATTATCTACTAGTGTTGTAGATGTTGTGGTCCTTAAGCATACATTCGAGACTCCGATTCCATGTTCAATTAGTGAGGAATGAATACTCTGAGTGATCCTCAGACTCCGCTTATACATATAATAAGTGCAGACACAAGTACTCCGAGACAGGGTCTCTGTAGATACCTGAAGATATTTTTCCAGAACATGTGTTGGCAGCGTACATCAAAGAAGATTCATTGAAATCTCAGTCTCGGATGATTGATGTAGAGTAGATTCCATGATTCTCATCACTATTAACGAAGGTCTCGGAACATCGTCATAATGAAGGGTTGACAGGAGAACTTAGGCCTGTGTAATGGGCTTGGGCTTTTGGACTGGGTTTTGATGAAAATACCCAAATATTAAGTCCCCTAGTTTTTAATTTAAAAAGTTTCAAATTAAAAACTTAATAAATGTTATGCAGCTATCTTGGGCTTACCTTTTTGGTAATATAACCATCATCCACGTGGAATACCCCCATTGACTGAATGATCGAGAAATTCGGACCTCAATGATGTCTCTTAAAAGTGGGTGTCACCAGAGTTAAAATTTTGAAAAGACGTAACTTTTGGCACTTCAGATCAGGTGAAGTGACACTTTCCTATCTATTAGATTCAGAACGTAGGGGTAGGGTTTTTTCTGGTCTTCCTTATTTTCTATAAATACCACCTTTTTACAGAAAACGAGTTTTCTTCCCTTTATCTGTCTATCTGTGTATATTGCTGTGTAAGAGCTTTCTGGTCATCTCTTCTTCAACGATCATTCAACCGTAGTCTTCAAACAACCTTCAGAGTCTTCTCTTTCAAGTTCTTTCATCAAGCATTCGGTGAGTTCTCTTACGTATTCCTGTCTGTTTATGTTTTCGACAGTTTCTATATTCAATTTCTGCATATCTTGATAGGGTAGAATGGCTATAGAAGTTTGTTAGAATGATTTAACGATCACTTGTAGACATTTATCACCTGTAACATAGAATTTATTAGTTCGAAAAAATATTAGGAACATACTTAAAATAGAGACTCATATGATGTCTCGTTTTGGACTTAATAGGAAACAGTGTTTTTGGTAGGAAATAGGAAACTCTTGAGTTGTCAATGATCCCCGAACAGCCCTAATAAGCTTTTATTTTATTTTCTGGACAAAAAATAATTTCTGTTTCCAGTTCTTCTACTACACTCGAGGCTGTTATTGGGGGAGACAACTCAGAGAAGGAATTGGTGTTAGTGCATAACCCTCCACCATTATCCTGAGGCTCGGTCTCCATATGAGCATGACCGATTTGTTTTTACCATTCTGGAAACAGATCTGAAAGTTTACACCATATGCTTCGGTATTTCTGAAGACATATGCCTCCGAGCCCCTAAGACTAATGAGAAACCTAGTACCCCTCCGGATGGAGAAATAGCCTTCAACGAGGAATTATTCTTCTAAGGAGCTAGGTTACCCTTACAGCCATACTTCTCAGGCCTCTTTAGTACCTTTAGAATGGCCCCTTATCAGTTCAACCTGAACAGTTAAAGAATACTGTCAGGTTTGTTTGTACTTTGAAGTGAGCTCAGTGACTCCCCCCTACTATAGAAGAAATAATGCATTTGTTTGTTTTGAAGAAAAATCCCGAAAAGAGTCCAGGCTGGTACTACTTTCAGACTAGACCTCAAAAACCAAATCCAATCAAAGAAAACCCGACCTGTAACAAAGATTGGAAGAATATGTGGTTTTTTGTGAGTGTAAATTAGAATTTTGAGCCCCATTATAAAATTTCGACGTCTTTCTATGAGGCCATTGCATAGGGGGGATGCTGATATGAGTCCTCATAGTTTAGAAATAATTAGATAAGTAAGGTCTCAGTCAGTTGATCAAAGATATCTATTATCTGACATGAATCTATTTACCTCAGGTTTAGTTAAGATATGCCCGAGCAAAGATTATGAAAATATACAAAAGAGGGCATTTGCTCAGAATATATATCCTCTTTCTGGTATGTTCCTATTATGATTTTGTATTTGTAATTAACTGCTTTTTGTTACTATTAAATGTTACTGATCTATTTGTATAATCTTTCTTTCAGGATTAATGGCCTCCAAACCCAAAAATGCCTTAGCTTCCCTGACTGGTTTGGCAGGTAAAAAGAAGTCAGTGACATCCAAACATCCTCAAAAGACAAAAACTGAGGCTCATCAACAACAACAGAAAAAACAGGTTGATGTTTCTAAGGAGTTACCCCCTGGGAGATATCAACCCAAAACTGGCTGTCTTATGAGAAAGAATCAAGGACCAGTGATAGTCTCAGAGTCAGATTCTGAGACTCTTTTCATATTGTCAATGATGAAGAATAAAGGGAAGAGAGTCATGATTGAGCAGGTTGTCTCTCAAAAGGCCTAAAAGAAAGCTAAAATCGGGGGCATTGATCTCGCCAAAACTCCATCTGACAGCTTCTTCAAACCAGTTAACATACCAGAGATCCGGCAAGATGATCTCAACAAGATGAAGAGGCCCTATTATGGTCA
This sequence comes from Trichilia minutiflora, assembly GCA_035590515.1. Lineage (NCBI taxonomy): Eukaryota > Viridiplantae > Streptophyta > Magnoliopsida > Sapindales > Meliaceae > Trichilia > Trichilia minutiflora. Next base: position 6,050 of record JAVXUL010110634.1, read on the forward strand.
CATTCTAGGGCTGATTAGTGATGTAGGAAAAAACCTACCCCCAGAAGTGACCAAAAAAATAGAGAATTGGGAAGATATAAAGTATATGGAATTTATGTATAAGTGGGAAATAAGGGTAAGACTCATCTTTTCCTTTACAGAGATATTTATCTTTTATTTTACTAACGATCATTTTACTCTTAGGCAGTCCAAGTGATGAAAACCCAACTGAAGGCTTGAAAGGATGACATGAGCAGAATGAAGAAACTTGAAGATGATAATGCCTTCGTCAATAAATTCTTAGAGGAGACTCAGGCAACCCTAGCTGTAAAGAGGACCCAATTTAAGGAGAAGAAAGCAGCATGGGCCAAGAAAAAGGAAGAATTGGAAATCCGAGTAACAGCCTCGGAATCAGAACAATCCAGTATTAGCCTTGAGAATGCCAACTTGAAATCAAAGCTTGCTCACAAGGAGTCAGAGCTGAAAATATACAGGAAAAAGGCGGCTATCGAGATAAAAAAAGCTCAAGATGCCACTACACAAGCATAGGTAGCAACCGAAAAGGCAAAGGAGGCCACAACAGCTGTCGAGGCTGAGGGTGTAGAGAAAATAGATCGAGCAATCAATCTTACTTGTCTCACATTTATAGGACATTATCCACATCTTAACCTCGGGTGGATTTATGAAGCTCTCAGAAGGGAAATACCATAATTTGAGACTCCAGACATGGAAGTACCCGAGGGAAAGCTTGCCTCAGATGCTGCTGCCAAGGCTAATAAAGAAATTCCGGCTCCTAATCCTCTAATTGAAGTTGCCAATGCTGATCCTTCTCCATCAACACTACCGTCCCTCGATAACCAGATTGCAAACCCTGCAGGTGACCTGCAACCTAAATCATCCAAGATTCCAAAGGTAATAAACAAAGAAGATTAGGCTCGGGGATGCTTGTAATAATGATAAATTTTTTGGTCTGTATAAATTGAATGATAATAACATTATTTTATACAATTTGGTATTCATTCAGATAGAATTTTCACTTCTTGACATATATGTTTATACTTAGAAAATGTTAAATCGATCAATTATCAGAAATTACTCGTATAAATAACTTAAATCAATTGATGTTAACGCTTCGTATAAACTTCAAACCATGATAGAATAAGAAGTTATTTTACTAAAACACTCATATGACTAAGTAATTCAGAAAAATCTTCATCAAATAAATAAGTAGTTCAATATGAACATCCGAGTGAATTACTCAGAAAAGAAAGAAAAATAAAACTTTTATCAAGTGTAAGACTGTGTTGGGTAGTGTGCAGCTAAGCTAGAGACAGTGAATTTGCTCATCACAAAAAGACAAGGCATGTTGTCTAAAATATAGATCCCATTAATCATTGAAATGAGTTGTATATACAATCAGAGAAAGTTAACAGGCCTTATTCATTTAATGACCTGATTCAAGAGATAGTGAAAAATAAAAACAAACCGTAAGTTATACACGGTCTCGGATCATAACAAAGAGGTCATGTGCATGAATAAGATCGGAGATGACGTGATCCCATAAAAGTATCAGAACATTATAGTTCTTCAAGTTGCATACATCCTTAGCCTAAAAACGATGTGGTCTTACTGGCATAAAGTCTTTTGGGGGATAGTTTAATCCCAGTCACTGGCCTTGGACGACGTGGTCCATGTGGTCTCGGAACGACGTGGTTCTATAAACTGTAAAATATCCTTAGTATAAAAACGACGTGGTCTCGTTGGCATAAGTTCTTCTCAGAGATAAATTAGTCCCAGTAGTTGGCCTCGGACGACGTGATCCATATGGTCTCGAAACGACGTAGTTCCATCACTACTAATTTTCTTTAGCATGGAGACGACATGGTCTCGTTGGCATAAGGTTTTCTCCGAGATAGATTAGTCCCAGTAACTGACCTCAGATGATGTGGTCTATATGGCCTAGGAACGACGTAGTTTCATCACTACTAATTTTTCTTAACATAGAGACGACGTGGTCTCATTGGCATAAAGTCTTCTCAGGGACAGATTAGTCCCAGTAGCTAGCCTCGGATGATATGGTCTATATGGCCTCGAAACGATGTGGTTCCATCATTACTAATTTTCTTTACATTGAGATGACGTGGTCTCGTTGGCATAAGGTTTCTCAAGGACAGATTAGTCTTAGTAGCTGGTCTCGGACGATGTGGTCCATATGGCCTTGGAACGACGTGGTTTCATCACTACTAATTTTCCTTAGCATGGAGATGATATGGTCTCGCTGGTATAAAATTTTCTCGGGAAAAGATTAGTCCCAGTAGCTGGCCTCGGACGATGTAGTCCATATGACCTCGGAATGACGTGGTTCTATCACTACTAATTTTCCTTAGCATGGAGACGACGTGGTCTCATTAGCATAAGGTCTTCAAGAATTCAGTTAAGATTGACATGGGAATTAGATCTAATAAAAGTACTGAAGAGAGAAGCATTATCAAAGTTCTTCATAAGATGAATACTCTGAGACGCTGGTTGTAGGCTCGTGGGATTTGTGCCAAGAGGATCGGATCACGGGTAATATAACTTTAATTTGTCTGCGTTCCATGATTTTTTGATTGGAATGCCACTCGGAGTTTCTAATTTGTAGACCCCTGATCTAAGTATTTGAACAAATTTATATGGTTCTTCTCAATTGGCTCCAAATAGCCTTTCACCCGGAAGTTTGGTGTTAAGAGTCACACGTCGGAGGATCAAATCCCCCCCTGAAAAGTTCTGCTTCTGACTTTTGAATTATAATATCGGGACACCTTTTATTGGTGAGCGATTACCCGAATTATTGCCTCTTCTCTCTTTCCTTCTAGTAAATCCAACTCTAATATTCGGCTAATTTCGTTCTTTTCCTCATCATAATCTTGCACCCGGAAGGTAGGAATATCAATATCTATTGGGTTTTTCATAGCTTCACACCCAAATGCTAACAAAAAGGGGGATTCCCCTATTCTTGTCCTGGGAGTGATCCTATAAGCCCAAAACACCTTGGGTAACTTATCAACCCAAGTTCCCTTATACTCTCCGAGCTTCTTCTTGAGTGCTTTCTTGACTACTTTATTGACAGCTTTTACCTGTTCATTGGCCTGTGGGTGTGCCAGAGTAGCAAACCTTAAGTCAATACAGAAATCTGAGCAGAATTCCCTGAACTTAACATTATCGAACTGCTTTTCATTATCAACCACCAGTATTTGTGAGACTCCGAAGCATAAATGATATTCTACTTGATGAAAGCTGTAGTCTTTTTCTCTGTTATACTAGAAAGTGGTTCTGCTTCCACCCACTTTATAAATAATCTATTACCACAATGGCATATTTGGTGTTGGTTCGGGCGATTGGAAGCGGTCCGATCATATCCAAACCCCATTGAAAAAAGGACCAAGAACTTGAGAGACAGGTGTTTCTTCTAGGTATTATCTCAGAATATCTCCATGAATTTGACACTAATGGTAAGACTTAACCACTCTAGAAGTATCCTGCGAGATTGTGAGCTAGTAATATCCTTGTCAAATAATCTTATATATTAAAGAACGAGCCCCTCCATGACTCCCGCATACTCTATAATAAACTTTTTCAAAGATTTTATCAGTCTTATCTGATCTCAGACATTTCAAATATGGCAAACTAAATCTACATTTATAAAATACATTGTCAATAACAGCATACCTGGTCGATCTGCTTTTTATTTTCCTGGCCTCGCTCTTGTCAGTTGGCAGCTCCCCACACTGAATGTAGGACTCTAGCTCTTTCATCCACTTCAGCTCAGGAACCTCTTGCATGATAGCAACAAAATCTTCCTTCAACTCTATACTTTTCTGTGGAAGAACTTCAATTGAAACTGAGGTCGGAGCTTTTCCCTTAAACATCGAGGCCAATCTTGCCAAAGAATCAGCTTTAGAATTTTCTGTTCGAGAGAGCTGTTTTACTGTGACCTTCTAAAATGTTACCATCAGCTTCTAAACCTGAATCAAATACACTTGTATGTTGTCCTTTTGGACCTAGAATTACCCATTAATTTGATTGACAATTAACTGTGAGTCGCTATTTATATTCAGATTGAGAGCTCCCAAAGCTTGAGTTAATTTGATTCCAGCAATTAGTGCCTCATATTCTGCCTCGTTATTGGTCACCTAAAAATCAAACCGTATCTGATACACGATTAAACCAACAAATTTTAATTAATCAACAATCTACAAACGAACACAAGTACGACCAAACGAATTTCTCTTGTAAAATAGACAGATGATTAATTATTTGCCCTTTTTCTTTTGTCAAACCTTTTTTTTTCGGTGTGATATTTACACTACAGAACTCATTGGATTGGAACACTATTTCTATTCCTCTCTCGCATATATTATCAGGTTTACAAAGCACAAGGATTGTAGGGTTCCTTTCTCTCCCTCACAAAACTATAAATTTGCTAGATATTAGGGTTTGTTATGTAAAAAATTCAAACTATATTTTTTACTTCATAAATTTGAAACTGACAAAAAAGTATATGATTTAATAATGTATTAAACAATAAAGTTGGTGAACAGCAGCATTAAATACATTAAGGGTATATATATAAATTCATTGTTATATATTGACATGATCATATAATTAGAAGACTGAAAATAACAGAAAAAATAAACACTACTATCACATTTTCTATTTTATAAAAATTAATATAAAGAAATTATTCATAAATATGGAAAATTACCTTGAGTAAATAATTACATTAGCTTTCTAAACCAAAGATCTAAAATAACATTTGTTGTTTGAACTATTAACAAAACAAAATTATCTCATAATGCTTGTGTTTGGGTATTTTGTTAAAGCCCAGCCTATGAGCCCAGGCCCATTTTTAAGCCATTGTCTAGGCCCATCATATAGACATACTATCCCCGAGTGGACCTCTTAATACGACTTCATCCCAAGAAGCCATCTACATCATACAGGAGATAATGAGATCAACTCGGATATTTTGCCTGAGGTTATCGGTGAGGAGGTCTCCTTCGAGTTATTCACGGTTAATTTGCACTTAGGCAAAAGGCCCTCAACGGCAGACCTTCTGGGCTCGATCTCAGGGGGTCTGATTGATATGATCCATATAAAACGACAGGAATTTGCGAGCACCTGAGGTATATAGGTTTCCACAACGCTATATTTTGGTAACATCAAAGTCATAGCCCGCTGTATAAGGGCCTCCCAAGAACTAAGGGACTTCATTCTTAGGAGAATTGAAGGCTTTACTCGAAGGAACGTACACTCGGGGTCTTGGGGTTGACGTGATAGGAACAGTATCACAGTTTTCCACGCCCTTTGATTTTTACGGTGGATTATCTTGGGCACGTTAGGCATGCATCAATATGTGTTCAAAGGTACGGACTTCTATGCTTCCAATATACAGCATCAAAAAATCATAGGAGGTACATTCTAACATAGTTTTCTATTCTGTTACACACATTCTGTTACTGGATATTACTTTTTTCGAATTTTAAAAAAGAACATTCTATTCTCTCATGCATATTACTCTCACACACAAAGTAAAATCTTCTCTAACTTAAGCATCAGAGGGTTTTCATTGGAAAATCGGCTTTACCCCTGCAGTTTCTATTGTTTTACAGTTCCGTGTTAAGAAGTAGGAGAAGAAGACCAGCTGGTGCTCGAGGTTGAGGACAACACCAACTTCTTGCATCAATATTTGGCGTCGTCTGTGGAAAAACGAATAAAAAGCCAGCAAACAAGTTATTTACAGTAAGGATGATGAACATCAGTGGTTATTCGATGAGAAGGCATGTATCAAAATATAGGAACACAGAAGGAGGCTCTATGGAAGCTACAATTATTACAGAAGGGGCTGATAGTGCCTTGCATAAAATCCCAGAGCATAGGAACCCCCGATCAAATATTGCTAAGGTGCATGCACGTAAATCAGATCATACAAGAAAAACTAAAGAAATAACCTGATTGTTACAGCTACTTCAAGACAGTGAATAGTAGTATGTAGAGAAAGACAGACAGATACAGATATTGGTCAAAGAAATATCAGAGATGAAAAAGATGATACAGGTCAATGTGTAGGATGCGAGGGTACCAGACGAAATCGTAGAAAGCAGCTTCCCTCGACCGAAATCCATGGTGAGGGACAAGGAAGGAGTTGGAAGGCAACCCAAGACCAGAAGGTATGCAGCTGTTGAGAAGGAGAAAAATAAGGCTGTAGAGGAACCCCATTTGAAGAGAGCGGGGGTTAAAGATGCATGCATGCCCCTCGTTGCTCGGGAAAGGCACTACCCCAAGTTTACAAGAGTTTTTTGGAGCCCAGACGCAGTCCAAGAGATACCTAATGATACCAGCCTACTTTCGAGTGATATGAGGATACTTTTGGAGCAGAGGCAAAAGAGGGAACGCGAGGTATTTAGGCAAAGGAACCTGTGTCATAAGGGAGAACGGGGGACCGACAACAAGGACAGAGATGTAGAGTCCTTGGTAAGAAAGGTGATAGAGGAGATAAGCAAAAAAAAGGCGGGCCCCCAAGGTGAACTGGCCAAACCTATTCAAGTGATTGGCCCCTATTCGAAGTCACCTTTTACACCCAAATTATTGGGCCAGACCTTGCCCAAGAAGTTTAAAATACCCCAGATTATCCTATTTTGTAGAAAGATAGACCTATCTCTACACATAGAGTTTTTTCATGCGATGATGCTCGTCCCGAGTCTGAGTGAAGATCAGATGTGCCGTTTATTTCCCCTGACCCTAGAAGGGCAAGCTAGGAAGTGGTTTATACGTTTAACCCCCGGGAGCATCCGGAGTTTTGAACAATTATATGATGTATTCACTACAGATTTCAAAGGTGCAGTCTTTAGCACAAAGACCCCGAGCTCCTTATTACTGCTTAAACAAGGAAATGACAAAAGTCTCAGGAGATTCGTCAAAAGATACCACGAGGAGGTGCTTGAATTGAGGGCTTTCCACCACCCACTGGCCATAGAGGGGCTGAGACAAGGGCTTAAGATAGATAGAGCCTGGTATGCTATATGTAAGTCCTCAGTAAACACCTATGAGGTAGCTCGGAGGAAAATACTTGATGAGATAGAAGTTGAGAATTAGGTGATGCTCAAGATGAAGGAACAGAAGCTTGCGGAGGCTCCCCCAAGAGACAACAACCGATTCAAGAAGCTCGATAACAGGAGGTGGAGAAGTGACGAGAGGAAGTTTCCCGAGGCTAATCGGGGAAGGGATAGAGCCCTTGAGTACTATAGGAGGGATAGGCAGAGAGAAGAGCAGTATTCTAGGGAGCGAAGATTGCCTCAGAGAGACAATTCGAAGTGGGTCGCCCAGGTGGACAGACCGAGGTGAGTGGAGCAGGGGGAAGAGAAGAGGAAGTTTATCCCACTGAACGCTCCTCTTTCGCAGATTGTAGAGGAGGTAAGGAAATGGGGGACATTGTTGTTGGACCCCCGTTCGATCAAACATAGACTCCCAGGAGAGGCAGGGAATAAATTTTGCGAGTTCCATCAAGACATGGGATACTTGACGGAAGAATGCTACGAGCTGCGGAATCAGATTGAGGTTTTGGTCAGGAATAATTACCTGATCAAGTTTGTGGCTCGTAAAGATGAGAGGCTCCAAGATCTGAGACAGACCCTAAGGTATGATGACGCAATGGTGATCATTGGTGGTCCCATATTTACTGAAAATTCAAATAATTCTAGGAAAAATTATGCTCGGTATTCTATCCCGAGCACAAATATAGAGTCGTATGTGTTGAATGTGCATCCAAAGAAGAAATCAAGAATAGCCTCGGTACCAATCATGTTCACAAATGAGGATGAGTGTGGGATTCATTATCCTCATGACGATGCTTTAGTTGTTACAATGACAGTGGGGACTTCCCAAGTTGGGAGAATCTTGATTGACACTCTGTCAGCTCTGTCCTTGTAAAAGAGGACAAAGAAAAGGTGCAAAGGCTTGTGTACTACACAAGCAAATCTTTATTAGATGCCGAGATAAGGTATACTCCACATGAGAAGTTCGCCCTTTCACTTGTTGTCGCTGTCAGGAAGTTGCACCCTTACTTTCAAGCTCACCATATAATTATAATGAGGCCACTCCCGATCGCCCGAGCTAACATCAAGTATACTATTGTGGCGATTGACTATTTTATAAAGTGGGTAGAAGTAGAGCCACTCTCCAGTATAAAAGAGAAAAAGACTATCGCATTTGTCAAGCAGGATATAATATATCGCTTTGGGGTTCCACAAATATTGGTGGTCGACAATGGAAAATAATTTGACAATGCTCGGTTCAAGGAATTCTACTCGAAATTCTGCATCGATCTAAGGTTTGCCACTCTAGCACACCCTCAGGCCAACAAACAGGTTGAAGTTGCTAATAAGGTTGTTAAAAAGGCGCTCAAGAAGAAGCTCAGAGAGCACAAGGGGGTGTGGATTGATAAATTACCCAAGGTCCTCTAGGCCTATAGAATCACTCCCCGCACAGCAATGGAAGAGTCCCCCTTTTTATTAACTTTCGGGTGTGAAGCTATTATCCCGGTGGAGATCAACATCCTGATCTTCTGGATGCAAGACTATAATGAAAAAAGGAATGAGGCTAACCGTAGACTAGAGTTGGATCTGTTAGACAGAAAGAGAGATGACGTCGCGATTCGGGTAACCTTACATCAACAAAGGGTGGCCCGATATTACAATCAAAAAGTCAGACGTCGAACTTTTCAGAGGAGAGATCTTATCCTCCGAAAGGTGACTCTTAACACCAAAATCCAGGGTGAAGGGGTATTTGAAGCCAATTGGGAAGGGCCATACAAAGTCGTTCAAGTACTCAGACCAGGTGTACACAAACTGGAGACCCCGAGCGGCACCCTAATTAAAAAATCATGGAACACAGACAGACTGAAAATCTACTATCCTTGACCCGACCCTTTTGACAATAAGTCTCCCGATCCTGCGACTAGCATATTGAACATCTGGTCCATAGAGAATACACGCCGAGCCTCTATCTCTAGTACTCTACTCAGATCTGATTTCAGTGATTGAAGCTAGCCCAATCTTTTGAGTAGAAGACCTTAGGCCAATGAGACTACGTCATCTCTGAGCCAAGGATATTTAATAATTATGGAACCATATTGTTCCTAGGCCACATGGGCCACATCGTTCGAGGTTGGCTATTGGTTTTGATTCTTAATAGTCATGAAACTAAAGGCATTCCTAGGCTATATAGACCATGTTTCCTAGGATCAGCTACTGGTTTCGATTCTTAGTAGCCATGCAACTACATCATCCCTAGGCCATATAGACCACATCGCTCAAGGCTGGCTACTGGTTTCGATTCTTAGTAGTTATAGAACCACGTTAGTCTGAGGTCACATGGCCCACTTTGTCCAAGGCCGACTACTGGTTTCGGTTCTTAGTAGTCATAAAACTACAGCGTTCCTAAGCCATATGGACCACGTCGCTCGAGGATCGAATTCTGAGTTCGGACCTTTATCGAGACCAAATTATCCTCGAGAAGATCTTAGGCCAACAAGACTACGTCGTCTCTGAGCTAAGGATATTTGGCAGTTATAGAACTACTTCGTTCCAAGGCCATATGGACCACGTCGTCCAAGGTCGACTATTGATTTCAGTTGTTTTACAGGTGGCAAAGTGTTCAGAGAAGACCTTATACCAGTAAGGTTAAGTCGTCTTCGTTATAAGGGTAGAATATCTAAGAGGATTGCATTTTTCCCGATTCTATCTCTGTATAATATTATATCATTCGAGACTCGAGACCGTATGCTGTCTACGATTTGTATTTATCTTATGTTCTTTATCTTTATGGTCGGATCATTTAACAGACTGACCTGTAAATATTTTTTCCTGTTTTAATGATTAATGAAATTGATATATTGGTTCTGTACTGTTATCTCTTTGTGAAAAATATATGTGCTATTTTGAACAATCACTATCGATTATCCGACGCTAAATGTTATATTTCTTATTTTGTCTAAGTATTTTATTCGAATGGTTATACCGAGACGACTCCGTCTACCTCTGGTATTCCAGTTGGATTATCCAACGCAAAATGGCATATTTCTTATTTTGTCAAAGTATTTTATGCGGATGTCTATATTGAGACGATTTCGTCTATCTCCGATATTCTATTTAAATCATCTGACACGAGATGGTATGTCTCTTATTTTGTCTAAGTATTTCATTCGTACATTTATACTGAGACGATTCTATTTATTTACAGTATTTTATATGAATGAGACTCTCAGGAATCTGCGTAGAGTTAACTTTATAATTTATTGGAATTTCTCTGAGTTGTTTAGTCGGATGGTTCCACTGAATCGAGCAGCAGTTTATATGGTTACTCTTTTGGATATTCACATATCAATGGTATCGTATATGAATGAGTTAAAATTTTCTATGTCATATGCTCGGGGCCTTTTATCGAATATATTTATGTATGTTTATGTATCAACCTGAGTATTGTCCTTGATAAATTTTTTTCTAAGTCATTTGGTCGGATGTCTTCATCAAGCTGATGAGTTGTCTGGATATTCATGCCGAACCGAATGTATTATTTAAAGAGATTTTTCTAAGTCATATGCTCGAGACCTTTTATTGAATATATTTAAGTTGTATGTTTATATATATCAGTCCGAGCATTATTCTTGGTGAAATTCTTTCTAAGTCATTTAGTCAGATATCTTTATCAAGCTGATGAGCTATTTGGATATTTATGTCGAGCCAAATGTATTGTTTACAGAAATTTTTCTAAGTTATATGCTCGGAGAAACATTGCGGATATTCAATCAGAGTACAACTCAGAGCAAACGAGAACAGAATATAAAGAACTGAATTTTTATTGTAATATCTAATTATTACACTGTTCTTGTACAGAATATCCGACCCTACTGGTTTCTATTTACATCTACAGGGTCTTAGGGTGGCAGGTCTGTGGCAGGATCCGACGAAAGCTGACTCATCGTAGCAGGAGGATCGACGTGGACTTCCTTGGCTGCAGTGCCCGAGGCGGGGGTTTCCTTTCCTGCTTTTGAATCCCAAACCCTGAAATCAGGTACTTCTCTCCCCAGCTCCTCGTAGAGCTATCCGAGGTCGAGATCAGGATACTTTTCATGGAAGGTTTGGCTGGTTAGGTCTATAGCCTGATTGAGTGAGGCCTCCCCCTCTGCCTCGACGGCTTTCACTGCAATTCGAATTTGCTTGGGTTCCTCGACCAGCTACTGCTTTAGTATCTCTATCTTGGATTGTTGCAATACCATCCAATACTTCAAGTTGGCGTTCTTGAGGTTGACCCCCGAGTACGCAGACTTTGACGAGGCCAGTTGGAGCTTGAGTTTTTCCTTCTCCTTTTTCTACGCTGCCTCTTTCACCTCCCACTGAGTCCTCTCAATGGCCAGCTTAGCCTCCGTCTTCTCTTGTTATTTGAGAACGAAGGCATCTCCTTCTCGAGCTTTTTGATTTTGCTCGTCTCATCTCTCCGAGACTCCATCTATTGTTTCATTTGGTAGGATGCCTACAACCAGGGAGCAGTGTTAGTTATTTAAGACCCACAAACATGCAATGAGAGCTAAGTATTGAACCTACCTTCAAACCCCATCTGTATATGAAGTTTATAGCCTCGGTGTCTTTTGCTTTGTCTAGCTTCTCGATAATGAGCAGGGCCACATACCGTCTGACATCATTTATTAAGTCGAGCAGGTGGATGAAATATTTGTGCTTCTTCTCGGGGATGTCACCCACCCTCAGCTCGGCTATCTTGCTAGCCCCGTAGAAGCCTGTGTTGGCTTTTACGGGGCCCAACCCTCTGATTTTTAGTTTCTTGATTGTTGGGTCGATCGGGGGGTTGTCTTGGGGCCTCTTCTAACCCTTGTCCAGCGGTGGTTTCTCCACCATTATGCCCTTCTCTTTGTCCAGGGTAACGACAGAGGCGGATCCGGAGTCAGAATCTGAGGGCCCCTGGTTCCTTCTCCTCACGAGCACGTCCCCTCGACCTTGTTGCTTTTTTGTTGGGGGAGTTCGCTTGGAGGGGTCGGCAGAGGAGGTGTCTGCTGGCTTCTTTTTGACCATCTTGCTCAGGGAGGACAAGGCGAAAGGCTTCCCAAACATCATTGCTTCTGCAAAATAATGAACGGAGAGTCAGTGATATTCACAGTGAAA
>JAVXUL010110644.1:0-18233 GCA_035590515.1 Trichilia minutiflora
AAGAACTAGTGGTGTGCCAAGATTGTGAATTTTCAGCTAAGTGATCTAAATAATCTAATGCTTCATCCGGATCTTTTCTAAAAATTCTCTATTACACATGATTTCAATAAATTGTTTGGCCTCAGGTATTAAACCGTCATAGAAAAAACTAATTGTGCGTCATTTTTCAAAACCATGATGTGAAAATAAATTTAATAAATCTTTAAATCTTTTCTAACATTGAAAATATGTTTATTTTTTTTTTAAATTTTGAATTTGTCTTTTAAAAGCATTTGTTTTATGAACTGAATTTTTTTTTCAAAAACTCTGCTTGCATTTCATTTCAAGTTTCAATTGATCTAGACCTCAAAGAATTAAGCCAAGTTTTATCTTTATCTTTTAATGAAAAAAGTAATAACTTAAGCTTAACAATTTCTTCACTACATGTCTGATCATTAAAAATTATACAAATTTCTTCAAATTCTTTTAAATACATGTATGAACTCTCAGATTTTAAGCTATGAAAATTAGGAAGCAAAGGAATCATACCCGGCTTAAATCTAAAGTTGTTTGCATTAAGAGGAAAAACAAAACAAGAAAGAGTAGAATGTTGAGGAGGTCGCAAGTATTCACACATAATTCTCAATGCAAGATTTTTAATTTCTCCTTGAATGCTTTGATTATCAGCTATAATGCTAGAAGTATGTGATGAAGAAGATGTATTAAATAAATTATCAAAGAAAGTTTGAGAATTACCTTTCACCAAATGTGTCGAATATGGATCACAATACCAATTAAGCATAAACAAAATAAAACACACAACAATTATAAATTAACAAAAGAAAATGTTAGCATAATAATATAAAAGAGGTGGTAAAACCTTCCCCTTAACAAAAATATAAACAAGACAATAATATAAAAGAGGTTGTAAGAACTTCCCCTTAACAAAAATATAAACAAGATAATATTATGAAAATAAGTGGCAAAGCCTTCCCCTTAACATAAATAAAATAACAAGAATTAAATTATAAAAAATAAATAACAGGTAAATAAATTACAATAAAGTAAAGTGCAAGAAAGTAAATAAGTAAAAATAAAACTTGTAGGAGGCTTAACTTTCTATAAGGCCAATTTTATTTTAGTTAATTACACTCCCTCAAAACGGTGTCAGAAACTTGATCTCAATTATATTTTATATCCAAGTATAGGTAGTCTTATTATAGAATAGTTCGGTGAGTCCAAGTATCATATTCACAGGGAGTGTTTTTTTTCAAGAGTTCAATTGGGTTATATCCAAGTCAAAGTCCAATAGAAGAAGTCCAATAGCAAAGGTAAAATAAATGGTGGATTGATTTTAAAGAAGGAATTATCAAATAAAGATTAAACAAATTAAAATATTAAGGCTTTGAAAATTGATATGTTAGGATGATGGAAGTAAACTAGATCCATTAGTTAACGCAATTGAGATTAACTAAAGAGTTATCCTAATCAGAAGAAGAAAATCGTTTAATATATGAAAAATATATTTTCTTTAAAAAATCATTATTTGATTAAAAGAATGTCTTTAAATTAATTGATAAAGAAAATATAAGAAAAATATTTAAGATATTTAATATTCATAGTATTTTTTTGTACCATATGTCTGCAATGAATCAAAGAAAGTTTTTTCAAGTATTCAATATGTTAAATGTTTATATAAAAATCAGAGAGTTTAAATGTTTAAAAATATTTTTCAAAATATGAATATGCAATTAATCAAAAGAACTTTAACTTTTAAATCAAATATGGGATTTAAAGAATATACCATACATCCTTAGTATCAACCTCCTAACCTTAGCTAGAACTTTAGAAATTCATGAAGATGAGAGAACGAAAATTCATTACAAACTAATTCTATTACATCAAATTACATTCATTACCTTCTTAGAACACAAAATAATGCTTTTATTTATAGGCAAACAGGAGAGCTAAATGTCAAAGTAGGTAGTTGTAATATTTGACAATTAAGTTTAAAATTTTGACAAATGAAGTTGAAATATTCTAACCATCACAAAAACATTATGGATGACCTCAAATATGAATGATTCAGCCATCATGATAAACATTAAAGTTGTATATATTTGACTCCTCTTTCTAATGCCACTTGTATTAGGTCAATCCAAAATTTTTATCAAAAGTTATGGGCTAATTATTAAAGCAAGGTTGGGTTGGATGGTAACAATAATGAGGCTTGATTGATAGCATCAAAAGTATAACTTAGAGCTTGAAATGATGGTTGGATCAAACATGAAAGTTTTATCCCAATGAGTTAGCTTTCCAATGGATCTAGATTGACCTCAATATCTCTCTGGGATCAAAAGTTATGCTCCTTTTATGTTCACAGCAAAAAAACCAAAATTAACTAAAATTACAAACAAAGTAAATTTTACATCAAACATTATAAATATGCATACATGGAGAGAGTTAATTATACTCTAAATTATAAAATGATGAATTTAAACTTTAGTATACATACTCTTTTATGTACTCATCAATATCATTCCTAAAAGTTCTTAGTCATATGACTATAAAGTAGGGTATTTATAATGTCGTATATACTAGTAATATATGCTATACTTTCTTTATATGATAGAGGGTAATCAATCTCATAAATTATTTATATAAAGATACTAAAAAAGTGTATAGGTACTCATTAGTTGAGTATGAGTTCACCGAATAAACTAGTTTAATTTATCAAAATACTAATTATATTTAATTATCAATTGGACATTCATTATATCAGTTGTATAAATGATCCTTAGATTTAACAACATCATAGTTATCTTAAGAATGAATGATCACACTTTAATACTACTCAGGATAAATCTAAATTAAAACTTGTGATAGATAGTCATTGGGTGTGGTGAGACATTTATAAAGGTATATGAATATTTGAGAAAGGATCTATCAGTTTTAGTATTTGAGATAGAATGCTATATATGAATGACTTAGATTCAACTTGTAAAATCTTTGGCCAGGGTAATACATTGTGTGTAATTGAAAAGTATGTTCTCAATGATGCTAGACAATCGAATAGTTACCTATTATTTATTATATACAGGATCAAATATAAAAGAGTTTGATGATAATAGCATGTCTTTGATCTATTAGAGTATTGTGTGATGGAAAGATTGAATTTCATGGCAACCGATGATAGAAAGGTTCATTATTAAAGCTTTTCACTTCATTGTAATTCGGGAGTCATATTGTATGACTAGGTGCCAATATTGATTTATAGACGTACTTGATTAATTTTATTAAAAATTAATTAAATAAAAAATTAAAGAATTTAATTCGGTGATACAGTCTATTATCGGTTTTATTGTGAACTTATCATGTCTTGCTTATTAATTGACTCGAATTTTTTTGATTTCTATTAGGCATTACTTTGGTATATTAAGTTAAGGTTATTATAGTAGTTAAACTAAGCTTAATTATGGTATAAGGGATTAATGTTAATATTTCATTCTAATAAACAAAATTTTGACAAGTAGTATAATTTTGGTTTTACATTTATATTAAAAGATGTAAGGTGGATATGTATTAGATGTGTATTCATTATGATTACACAACATTATTTTTCATAAAATTAATTTAATTAAATGTTAATTAAATTAGAATTATACAAAGAAAATAATGGATTAATTATCTTTTTGGAGAAAAAAATAAAAAAGGAAAAAATCAAACTATTGTCGTGAGTTTCATACCAAGGTTTGGTGATCAAATTTTGATCATTTAACCAATTGAAAGGTGAATTAAGATCCTCTTAGAAGTCCTAAAGGATTGTATGTGATCAATTTCAAATACTAAAAAGTAATTTCAAGTGTTGAAAATCCTAGGGCTTTGTTTGAAAACCTAATTCAATCAAAGTGTTTTAATTGAATTTAAGTAAAGCCAAAAAGGAAAAAGAAACTCAAGGGCATCACTCTTTAGAGGAAAATTTATTTTGATTCTCTAAAACTTCAAGAGTTGAACAAAAGAGAAGAAAACTTAAAAATAAAGTATATTTTCTTACAAAGTTTTAATTTTATCCATTTTGACTCAATACTTAGATCTTAGCATGTAAAAATTAAATTTCATATATTTGGACGCATAACATGTAAGAACTTTATAGTAGGGTTAAAATTAATCTCAATTACAATGAGTAAATCATTCTTTCCTTTTGCACTTTTTTGTTATAACACCTTGATAAGTACTAATGTTAGAATTTTGGCCTTGAATGTTGAGGATAACTTGACTAGTATGTGTTAGTGTATGCCTTAAAAGCTATTCATGTCATCGGTTTCTTAGATAATTATTTTAATAATAATTAAAAGAAATGATTCTTTATTCACACACATAGATTACTTTTTTATTATAGCAAGTTAGATAATAAAGTACGTGTGCAAATTGTCTTAATAATTGTTAATTATTAACTAGAATCATCGAACTAGCTCCTTACATAAGTGGTTTTGACTGGTTCTTAATACCACATAGTAGGTATACTAAATATCACTTAAGGATATCATAAACTAATATAAATAGGTTAATGATATGACCATTATCAAAAGCACATTTGTATGTATTTATAATTTGTAAACTATTTATCAAATATGATCAATCATCGATAAATCATATGGTATGCAAGTAGTCAATGATTTATCGATTTATTGTACTAGTGTGTGATGTAGCCCATTGACTTGAGACATTTGAATCAAACCTTATATGGATATGTATAGTTCATATGGTCTATAAGTATAGGACTAGCCACGTCTTGTAGAAGAAGCCTGTTTGGTTATACGTTGTTCATATAAGAATTTGATTAATGATTAAGATGATATCTGTTGGCTCATATGATGGAATTTAGAGTTCTATCTAACTCTGTGTTAGTTTGAATTTCCATATAATTATTGATAAATGTCTGAATTAAAATCTTTAATTGGAGTTTAAATGAAAGTCACATAAAGGATTTCATGGTGGCATGTTAAGGATATAATAATCAAGAATTAGTAAAATATCAAATTTAGGGTATTTGTGCCCATGTCTAATATAACAGAATAAAGCTAGCATGCTTTAGCCTGGATATATGGATTTCACCCATCCAATCTTGGACTGTATGATCAATCCACACTCCGGAGTCTATTGGATTCCATCCACTCCACATGAGCTATATGGACAATCCTCACCCCTGGGTCTATTGGATTCCACTCACTCTCTAAGAGCCATATGATCAATCCTCACCCATAGATAGTAAATGATATGGCACACAAAATCATAAATTGATATCAATGGCCCATCAGGGCAAATCAAATAATTGTTGGCTCACCAGGCCAAAAATTTCATCTGTGGCTCACAAGGACAAAATAATAAATAAGACATGCTGACTCATAAAGCCAAATCAACAAATATGGCACCCAGACCATTACACTTAACTATGCCACATTCACATATCTATAAATAAAATAGCCTCCGACCTCAAAATCACAATATCATCAAGCATAAGCACAATAGGCCTCCGGCCTCACATTCATGACAATCTAGGTTTCATATCAAACCTATCTCTATCACAAACAAGGGGCCATCTCGGCCACCACATAACAAATATTCAACGCCTCCTCATTTCAGTTATGTATCTATATACATACATTCATACATATATGTATATATTCACATATTATCATCTCTAGCATTATATTCATTTATAAAGAACAATAAATGAGGCAAAGGGAAAGGAATGTCCACTCATCGTCCTGAGGTGGGAAACTATCCTCTCGGTATCCTCCTTATGGCGGATATCCTCCCGTCTCGGCTATTGCTCCTGGATACATATACAAACACAAATTCATGATCTGAACAAGTGTGCGTGCATGATGCAATGCATGCTCATATAACTCTTGCACTTCTCTCTCTCCTCTCTCTACCCTTTCTTTCTTTAAACATACTGCCCTTTACAATCCCGCTTTTATAACTCGTCTTTCTCATCAGTTTCAACACTATTAATTATCAAAGCCTTCTAATCTATTGATACCGACGATAAATTAGAAAAACCCCAATTTCTAGGGTTTGTGAACAATAACCCTAAAACCTATTCTCATGATTCATGCACAATGAAGGCTTAAAATGAAGAAATGAGCTTAGAGATGAACTTACCCAAGGTGGTAGAAATGTTCTAAGTCCTTCTTTGCTCAATTCTCTTACTCAGCTATTGTTTATCATCACCCTTTCTTCGTGATTCCTCATGAACCGTCGCGTAGAACTCTTATCAGAGGAGGTTTTTGAGTTCTAGTGTTGATTCTGAGTTTATAAGAACCAAAATGGTGAAGTTTGGTGAAGGAATGGCTGAGATCAGTTTTGATGGTGAGAGAGAATGGTTTCTGCTATTCTGGTAGAGAGAGAAGTAAAGAAACCAAATAGGGAAGACGATCCCCCTGCCTAATGTATATAAGCTGTGCAATCCCTAAAGGTATCGATACGTTTCAAAATGTATCGATACCTTTGGCATTTTTCCTGCAACATATCGATATGTTTGCCCCAACGTATTGATACGTTTGGCCAAAATAATGTTCACAAGCCTGCAAAGTGTCAATACCTTCCTCAAAGTATCGATACCTTTCATCGCAAGTGGGCTTCATCACTGTCACCAACGTGTTGATACGTTTGGCCTAGAATACCCTCAAGGTATCGATATCCTGATGGATCCATACTAAAAGGTGTCAATACCCTTGGCCTCAATCTCAACGTATCGATATATTTCCCCAAATGTATTCGTTACCTTTGCTTTTGGTTCTCCTTTTGAGGACTACAACTTCAATTGCCCATAACTTTTAGCTTGGATATCCGCTCGAAACCCATAATGTATCAATGAAAAGCTATCTCCGAGCTCTATATAAACAATAAGAACTTTTTCTCAATTGGAGATAATTTTGGGATCAAAAATTTGTTTCTTTCTCATAAGCCCATATCCTACACCATAATCTTATTAAAGACATATTCTTCAAGTTTTATACCCTCTCGTACATAATCTAAACATGACGACATGCACGAAAACTCTTGAGGGATTTATTATTAGTCCTATAATACTAAGGGATGGGTTTCATAATTCAAATCCCCAAACTAACATTATAAGGGAATTATTCCTCTAACTTCCTGTATAGGAAGGAATGGATTCCATAAGTTAACTTAATAGTCCTAGCTATTTATCTAAACTATTCTCAAAATGCAAGGCTTATGATGTAACCTTATATAAAACTTTGCCGAATAAATTAAAGAATAATTATCAATAAATAAGTGTTTACTAATAACAATGGATTAAGATCATTCATATATGACCATCATTTATGATAAAATTAAATTTTTTTTTTCAATAAAATTATTAGAATATTTAATTTTATCTAGTCCAATCCTTATATAATCTTATTATATAAAAGTATAATCATTCTAATGTCATAACACTTTACAGTTCGGATAAGACTGCACTATTCTTAATGAGAATGAACTATATTTATAATTATTAATTTAAAGATCCGAAACTTTAAATATAAGTTATGGATTTATTTTTAATTTGTATTCTTTGTATTTTATCCTCCTACATATAATATTTATATGTCAAATATAAAACTTTATGTATATCAAAGGATTTTTTAAATTTTATAAAGCAAAATGAATACATGAATATTCAAAATTAATACTTTATTTATAATATATATTTATTAATACATTTGCTTATTCAATCTCAACAAATCGACCTCAAGCTCAAAAAGAAAGCATGAATTCAAGTTTATCTTAGGATAATTCAGCTCAGGATTGATAAGAAAACTCATTTGTTTTCTTTGCCTTTTTGTTCAGTTATCTTTTTGTCTTTTTCACTACATATCTTTTATCAAATAAATGAGGCATTCATTGTAAAAAAAATTTGTAGTATGTATGTATGTATATATATGTAGGTTATGTTAAAATCAAGCGCAAAATCAGAGTATAGAGCTCCATCTCAAACATGTCTTTTTGCTAAGAGAACTGAAGCTGGAGATGAAAAGAAAACTAGTAACTCTAGTTGACAATCAAGGAGCAGCATCCATCGCAGCAATTCCCATGTTTCACTCAAGAATCAAAAATATTGAGATTAAGGTACATTTCATAGGAGAAAAGGTAGCAAATGGATTACCTAAAATCAGCTATTTACAACTGAAGAACAAATTGCAGATATTTTGACTAAGACTCTACTAGTCGAGAGATTTAATTGCTTGAGAGAGAAGCTCAATATAAGTGATCACACTGAGGAGACGAGTTGAAGAAGCAGATTAGGATCATAAAGAAAGTCTAAGCATAAGTTTAGCTTAGAATAATCCAGCTAATTAAACAAACAACTCAAGATTATGAAGAAAGCATGAGCTCAAGTTCAGTTCAATGTAATCCAACTCAGGGTCAAGAAACAAGCATGAGCTCAGGATATTCTTGTTAGTGTAGTATACCTTAGAAACCATTCTTATTGTCGATTTTAGGGTATATTTTAATGTATCATTATATATAATACTGTACATGTATATTAATAAAAGAAATTATTTCTATTCATATATGTATGTTGTTTCTTTTATCTATCATACTGATGATAAGAATACATATGCGAATGCCCTGATAATTAGATTATCTAAATTATTCCCTACATACTCAATATCGACTGGACATCGATATCGTATAGTAGGCAGACTAGATGTCTCCAGTTAATATCATGAGATGATATTAGTGCAGATGATGTATAAGACATGTCATTAGGATATTAGTGTGGATTAACAGTTAGAGAACTATTTTTTGAGCGTGACCATAGAAATGATGAATTACACAGAATGTATACAGTCAATGATTCGTCATTTAAACTGTACAAGTATGCGACGTACTCTTTAACCTGAGACATTATAATTGTTATCTAATATAAATGCACATGGTTCATATAGTGTATGAGTATAAAACTAATCATGTTTTGTACAAGAAGTTGATTTAGTCATGCGTTATTTATATTGAGATGGTCAAGATGGGATTCGTCGACTTGATATATGAGATTCGAGTTATCGTTGGCTCGATCAAGATTCGAGTTTCCAAATAGATATCGATAAATGGCTGAAGCACTAAAACCTGATCAGGTAGTGATAAAAGTCATAAGAAAGAGTTCATAGTGACAAGTTCAACACGTAATGACTGATAATATGTAAAGACATTGAGTTTAGGATGTTGACTTACTATTAACCCTAACTTAGTCGGGATTGGATAACGAAAGGATATTACTCACACAAAACGTATAATTGGCATTAAAAGGTTCAATGAAGATTTTTTTTATTGTGGTTTAGGGATTATGGCACATTATTAGATGCTAACTATGATCGTTGGACATTCAAATAGTTCGGAACGAAATCGATGAGATGGATTTTGGTTCACGGCTAACTCCACAGTGAACTCAAGAGGTCACAATCAAAAATCTTTTGTTTTCTTCTTAAATATGAGAGAAAAATATTTATTATTATCTGCTAAGAGGGCTAGCACTCTCGGTGATAATAATCGATCGAAAAATTATAAATTGTTTACATGTTAAATGGTTTAACTGCTCCAGTAGCTTAACAAATTGACTCAAATATAACTTATAGTAAGTTATAATATTCTATTAATATTTTAGAATATAAATAAAATTAATTAAAACTGATCAAAATTGGTTTGACTAGCTTTAGGACAAATTTGACATTAAATTTTTTATGAAGGATAAATTTATCATTTCACCTAATTACTATTTAAAAGCTTGTTTAATAAGTTTTGAACATGGGAATCTTTGACCTTAAAGTCATGGACAAAATAGTGATTAAAGGTGAGCTATAAAAGGAGGCTTTTTGTCATTTAATGAACTAGGTTTTCATTTTGTGAAAATTGAAAACAAAAGCAATTTTTTCTAACTCTCTCACACATATCATTCGGCCATAGGAAGAAATCAAGGGAGATTGGATTTTCTCTTGGAGGTTTCACACTTTTGGAACTCTTTTCTTCATCTTTAAAAGCTTAAGGTTAGTGATTAAATATTAATGACTTGTTTTATGCCTTAATTAATCCATGAAGTATGTAAAGTCTTGATTATTTTTCTTAAATTATCAACAACATAACAATTCTAGCTCAGAAAAGCTTGAGGTCGGGTTCAACTCAAGCTAATTAAGCTAATGATCGAGGGGAAACTCATTTGTTTTCGTTGTCTTTTTGTTCAGTCATTTTTCTTTCTCTTCAATATATATTTTTTTATCTCAATAAATGAGTTGTCCACTGTAAAAAGGTTTTATAAATATAAAAAACTCTGATCACTTATATATAGTCATCAGTCTCAAGATCGATTTGCGTAGTCATTTCTAAAAAAAACATGCAGCTTTCCAGGTTCTCTGTAAACTTAAAATATTAACTTCTATCAACAGCTTCTAATTTGAGCAAAAGGAGGGTATTGGGATCTTCACTCTGTAGAGATGCCAAACTTATATTGAAGATGTTTTCCATGCTTTATAAGTTGCGAATATGCTCGAAAGTTATGGAAACTCTCCTTTTGCAAATCTAATCTAAAGAACAAGCTTGAGGATATTTTTCTGGGTTATAAGTGAAATATCATCGTTAATTTAACAAACTCGCTATCAATCCAAGCTCTTTTCACAATTATCTTATCTGTCAATATTTTATTTTGAATGTATTTGAAAAAGGGTTAACTATCTTAATGGCTAAGTGTTAGCCAATCTTTATAATTATTTAGTGTTATTTAAAGGTTAAGATAATAAAGAGAGTAGTCAAAGAATTGTTATGGTTATTTTTTATTAATAATATTTTATTTTATTTTAATTCATATGAAACCTGAATTTCAATGCTTCGTAGCTTGGTCAATTTGGCATGATAGAAATCTCTTTTTAGATTTTATGGAGTTTGGAATGACCGTGGTAAAGTTCTGAAGAAGGCAGAAGTTTTTATGGGGTTTTCTAGGGTTTTACTAACTAAATTCCCCTTCGTTGTTGGTTACACATAAGAGTTCGGCTCCCCACTCTCGGAATCCTCTCCGTGAATCCGGGTTCAAACTCAATGTAGAAGCAGCCATGCTCTCTTCAGAAGGAATAATGTGTCTAGGAATCATTGTAAGATGTTCTAATGGTGATATAATGACAACTGCAGACGACTGCAGTAAAATATGGATAAATATATATATAGATAGATAGATATTTACAAGGATAGGCAGAGCAAGCAGAGGCTAAAGTAATGTGTTATGGTCAACTTGTTGAATAGAAGGATTAGAAAGTAGGGCTGAAATCTCATGGGTGATTTTCGAAATTTAAAGTCTAACTACAGATTCTGAGAAGTTTAGAGTCTATCATGATCTAAGAAACTGTAATTTTGCATTTTCTAATTTACCTAAATTTGCCTTTCTTTTACATCATACAGTCATTTGGCTGAAATATATCCATACAAACATCTCTTCCATATTTTGGAGTTTTAATTTAGGAAATCGTTTTATTCTAAGAATAAATTGTCATGACTGCTCCTCTACAAGGTAGGCCTACTTTACAAGGGACGTTGCGAATTGATCAAACTGTTACATACTCAACCAATCTATATTATATCACCCAATAATTCAATTATTTCGATAATTATATGTGTCACTCGTATCTCGAGTGTACCTTAATAACCATGCAACAAATCACTCATCCATAGGTTCTATAACCTTGTAAACAATGACATATTTAAAATATATAACATTTCATTTCCAATAGATTATGCAAATTAAATAGAAAGAATTAATTTTACACAATATAATCCAACACTAATACAATGTTTGAAAATAAAAGGAAATAAAATAATTATATAATATAGTAAATTGACAATAGTAAAAAATAGAGCAAATCACAATGTATTCCAATCCATAATCATATCAAAAAAAATCCTAATCCCACAATAATAAAACTATGCAATGGGTATGCAAAATAACAAACGGCTCGACAAGCCCCCTACTTAATCGCTCGTATCCAACCATTCCTCGACCAGCTTGTGTGTCATTTTCTCATATAGTCTAGACATCTAACAAACTATTACTGTGATACTGTGGAGGAGCTGGGTGGCGGGGATAATCCTGCATAACTAAGGACTGTACAGTAGTGAGCTAATAAGCCTAGTAGGTCACTCAACCTATAATCCAAAATACCTCAGTAACATAACTAAAATATACATAAGTTATATAATCATAATATAAATATGCATGCAACATATACATATACATCAACCAATACATCTTATTTACAATGCTTAAG
Organism: Trichilia minutiflora; assembly: GCA_035590515.1. Classification (NCBI taxonomy): domain Eukaryota; kingdom Viridiplantae; phylum Streptophyta; class Magnoliopsida; order Sapindales; family Meliaceae; genus Trichilia; species Trichilia minutiflora. The sequence goes on from JAVXUL010110644.1 coordinate 12,300, forward strand.
CTTATACCATAATATGTCATAACCCCATTAGGAGTCAACATGAACAATAATCTCATTCTAGCTCTTATTATCAATTCTCACCTCATTTCAACGACCCACATTCATTCATACTCATCTCAATCCAACCTCTATTCCAATCATTTTCATCTACAACTCACACATTTCATGATTTCATCATCACCTATATATTATTCCAAAATCAATAATCAAATTCACTTGGTTTAGTTACATATATCATATATCAAATATATACATATATGTATTTATATATTTATATATTAATTTTAATTTTATTCTTTAATCAAATTAAAGAATTAATCCAAATTCAATATTTGATAAATTAATATTTAAGAAAAATTTGACATTTGGCAAAATCATATAATGGCCCTAACCATTCATTCTTCTATTTTAGATATAAGCAGCGATAATTCATTAAATTATCTATAATTATCCAGACCTAATTTTACAATATGTACACACTAATAAATCATCTAAATCAAATTAACATATTCATCAACAATCAATCCAATACAAACGGAAATGTGTATCAATACCATCTATATAATCATCATATAGCTCCACATCAAGGTCATTTCATCAAGGATAAAACTAAAATAGTTTAAGTCCTCCTTCAACTCTAATTCTACATAATTACTAAATAAATTTATTCATCGTCATACAACTTTCACAATAATCGATACATAGATGTATATATGCATATATTCATTTGACTCTACATACAAACTTATCATTCATACAACCATCTTTAATTCCATTTATATAATAAACCAAATCATATAGGAATCCCCCTTCTAATTTGCTTATTGCCATGGTAATCCCAATCAAGTACAATTCACCATAGCACTATATCTTAAATCAACCAGCAAGGGCTATGCTTATTAGTTAACGTTCTAAAATCAATAGAATAATTGAATTTGAAAATATAATCAAATAAACAAAATTTAATTAGAAAAGTTCACTCATCTCTTAAGAGGGTGTGTACTCCTTTTTAATTCCCTATGTTGCTTGGCTTTTTTCTCGAGCACTCGACGCTTAATTTATATAGTACAATCACACATAACATAGCACACAATCATGGTTGTCAATAATCCCTATTCTCTCTAAGATCGTTGTCCACAAAAATAGAACTCTGATATCCTCATGGACTGTTGGCAATCGTCCTTATGCATAGATATCGAAGTATAACCGATATCAGATCCTACACCTATTCTCTCTAAGGCCATCACCCGTAAGAATAAGTACATCAATTAACACGTCATTTAGACATTTTATTGAATAATTGGTGTGCGATCTACATGCCTTCCTATATTGTAGACAATTTAGTATATCTCATTATAAATTTTCATAATTCATTCATCCCACACCTATTGCATTATTCATGTTAGCATTCCTAATTATTGAATTCATAATATATCAACACCTATAATCACTTAAATATTTTATCAAACACTTGGCATGCCACGTATTTCGAAATCAATTCTTTCCAAATATTTCTAATCCTAATATATCAAATATTACAATCATTCAATATCACAAACTCAAGCTAATATTCTATTGTTATCATTTATCACAGAACTTTCAAACCAAACAACGCAGATTTAACCAAATCATGAACCCTAACCTATGTTACCCTCTTAAATTTATGAAAAACTAAATTTCATAATGAGAAATTACTCACCAAAAGCTTATTCAACCATTATAGGGCAAAAATTACAGTTTTAAGGGATTAATTACGAAAAAAAAAAAACCAGGGGTGGCCTGGTGGTGGGAATTGGGCTTGGGACCTCAAGGTCCCAAGTTCAATTCCCCTCCATGGCACCTTTGTTGAAGCGCCTAGGGGGTCAGGCCCCGGTTTTTTCTAGTCGTTTGGTACCGCTTGTCAGGGTACTTGCCGGTCAGGGTACCACGGGCACTTTTGGCTTAGGCCTGGGCCTCGTCCCCGTGATGCTGCTTTAGGGTAGTCGAGGGCCTGGGTCCCCGTGGCAAATCCCGGGGTGTTGGCTGACGGTTGGAGTTTTCGGGTTTCCAAAAAAAAAAATTACGAAAAAAATCCAAGTTTTCATCATAATTTTAGTAGAGCTCTGGGTATTGTTTTGATAATTTTTCTAGTTGTTTGTGACCAGAATCTGATTCTTCTAATCGACACGAGTCTAATGGCATAAATAATATGTTAATCTTACGTGTGTATATAAAATTATAGTCAAATGACTATTCTCTCTTTATTTTCTCTCTCCTCTCCTCTCTCCCTCAACCCTAGAAAAATACACGCTCAAGGCACATTTATACGCTTTAGGGGTAAAATTATCATTTTTTTGGTCACATAGGGACAAAATTATTATTTGGGGTCAAAATTGTCATTTTGAGGGCAAAATTATCATTTTTTGTCTTGATCTATGTTACACAATCCATTTCATAGAGGGCTCTATTTCTTACCCCCGATTTATTTGTGAGATTTTCAGCCCTTACAAGGCCCTTCATGTTATCGTTTTTCATTCTCATTTGTTTTCGACGATTTTTATCTAATTTTTCATGAAAATGTTATAGCTTTGTCATTTCTTATCCAAATCATGGCGTTGGACTTTATGCATCATGAGCCTTCTTCTACTCTCAAAACATACAAAAAATGATACTGTTACAGGTGTGCTGCTTTGAAAATCGAGCTGTGATTTTATCCATTAAACGTAAGAGGTTTTAACTCTCTCAATACTTATCTAATTCAAGGATTGCTTATGGTATGAAAATTTAGACATTACAAGCTTTCATTTGGAACCAATCGGCAAAAATTTTGATGCTGTTATAATAACTATATTCAAATTATCAAAATACCCCTAACCCATTTCCATTTATTTCACACCTTAATCAATACCCCAATCACATTTGCCCCATAAATCTTAAAACTTTAGGATGGACTCTAAAAAGAATTTATAAGGTAACATTGATTGAAAGTTTTTAGACTTAACTAATAATTTTTAAAAAATTAAGGATTTTATTTTATCTAATATATAAAATTGACTACATTAATATTTTCAAAAATATTAAAGACCAAAATAAATTATTCCGATAGATGAGTTAGTGATATCATCGCCCATTTTTAAATCATATTCCTATCATGTACAAACATATTAATACCAACATTTATATTCATAAATACATACAAACACTTACAGCACACAAAACAAACTTACTGTTTTAATTTTAAAAGTTTGTATGAGGTATGTTAGTAAGCAAGCGTTGCTACAGAAAATATCACGCCCCGACCCTAGTCGGTCACGTGGTAACCGTTGCGAATTTCAGAAATATATTCTATCACTTAGAATGCACTCCTAAAACCGCAAGGCATTAGTACCTGTTTTCAAACTCATTTTCAAATAAAATAATACAAAATAGAAGATTTTCGCTCAAACGTATATTAATATCTGTATTTTCTCAAAATATAATACAAAATATCTTTGCCCAAGCCAAATACATCAAATCACTTCATTACAAATGCTTTTACACACAGTGGATAATAATAGCAAAACCTGAGTCGAGTGCTTGAAAAACTTTGCTGAATCGCGCTTCAGCTATGCTATACCACGCCGACTACACTAACCTAAAATGGGAAGTGATGGGTGAGTATTTGGAAAAATACTCAGTGAGTAGACAAATAACAAAACAGAAAACAGAGGCCCAAACACTGATTATAAAATTCCTCGTAATCATAAAATCAAGCATAGTAAAATATGGCATCATATACATGTATAGAAATCGATATAATATCAAATATATATAGCCCCTCAGTCTATAAGATTCCACCCACTCCACCTGAGCTATATGATCGATCCGTAACCCTGGTTGGGGATGTGTGCCCATGTATAATAATATCCCTCAGTCTATAGAATCTCACCCACTCCATCTGAGTTCTATGGCCGATCTGCAACCCTGGTTGAGATACTAATATAACAAATAAGGCTAGCATGCTTTAGCCTGGACATTTGGATACCACCCGTCCCTCCTTGTACTGTATAGCCAATCCACACTCCAAGGTCTATTGGATTCCACCCACTTCACATAAGCTGTATGGCCAATCCTCATCCACATGTAGTCAATAACATGGCACATAAAATCATAAATCAATCTCGATTGTCCATCAGGGCAAATTGAGTAATTGGTGGCTCATAAGGTCAAAATATAATCTATGGCTCACAAGGCCAAAACATAAAACAAGACATATTGGCTCACAAGGCCAAATCAACAAGTATGGCACCCTGACCATTATACCCAACTATGCCACATTCATAGACATACATAAAATTGGCCTCCGGTCTCAAAATCACAATATCAATAAATACATTAGGCCTTCGACCTCACATTCATGGTAATAAAGGTTTCATCACAAACCTATTTCTATCACAAATAAGGGTCCATCCCGACCACCATACAGCACATACATCCATCGCCTCCTCATTTTAGTTATCAATAGACATACTCACATGCTATCCTCTAGCATTATATTCATTCACAATTAATAATAAATGAGGCAAAGGGAAAGGAATGTGTCCACTCACAGTTCTGGGGTAGAAAACCACCCTTTACATATCCTCCTCACGATGGAGATCTTTCCGTCTCAGTTGCCAAGCCTGGATACACATACAACCATAGAGTCACGATCATAAAGTGTGTGCATGATGCAATACATGCTTATGCTACTCTCGCACTCCTCTCTCTCTTTTTTTCTCTCTCTCTCTTCTCTCTCTATCTAATATATTATTCTCATAAAACTCCACTCTATTTATAATTTCTCATCAATTTCAACACCATTGGCTATCAAGGTCCTCTAATTTATCGATACAAATAATAGATTAGAAAATCCCTAATTTTTAGGGTTTTGTAAACAGTACTCGAGTTATGTATTCTTAGATCTATGTGAAATGATAGCTTAAACGAGAGAGATAAGTTGAATAACAGGCTTACCCAAACCAGTAAGCAAGCTTAGAGTCCCTTTTGGCTTGAATCTCTATTCGGCTACAATTCATCATTCCTTCTTTCCTTGCGAATCCCTGTGATTCGACGGTTAGAACTCTGATCAAAGGAGATTTCTGGGTTCTGGTGTTGATTCTCAGTTCATAGGAGCTGAAATAGCGAAGTTTGATGAAGAAATGGCTAAGATTAGTTTTAAGGGTGAGAGAGAGAGTGTTGCTACCGGTTTTAAATGAGAGAGAGAGTGAAGAAATCAAAATGGAGAGAATGACCCCTGCTCGATGCATAAAGATTGTGTAATCCTCAAAGGTGTCAATACCTTTGGTATTTTGCCTACAACGTATCAATACGTTCTCCCAATGTATCGATATGTTTGGCCATTTACTATGCACAAAGCTTTCAAGGTGTCGTTACCTTCCTTAATGTATCGATAACTTTCGTAGCAAGCGAACTTAATCTCCGTCACTAGGGTGTCGATGTTAAGGTATTGATATGTTTGGCACTAGTCACTGTTCACTATACCTTAACATATCGATATGTTTGGCTCTCAACTCTGAAAGGTGTCGATACCCTTCTCCAAAGGTATCGACACGTTTGACCTCACCCCCAACATAACGATATCTTTGTTTCTGGTCCTCCTTCCGAGGACTATCACTTCAAATGGCCATAACTTTTGGCTCGGATATCGACACAGAACCCATAATATATCATTGGAAAGCTCTCTCCGAGATCTACAAAAAAGATAATTTTTTCTTAATTTGAGATGATTTTGGGGTCAAAAATCTAATTCTTTCTCATAAACTCTTATCCCACACCATAATCTTACTCAAAACAAAATCTTCAAGTTTTATTCCCTCTCGCACATAATCTAAGCATGAAGACATACACAGAACTCTTGAGGGATTTACTATTATGCCCATAAGCTAAGGGACAGGTTTCACAATTCTCCCCCCC
>JAVXUL010110663.1:0-18230 GCA_035590515.1 Trichilia minutiflora
ACATATTCTTAAATATGCATATGATACATGTATATGCTGATGAATGTATATTGAAATATGTAGAATTATAAATAGATAGAAAAAAAAATTAGGCTTAGGTTCACAAATTAGATTTGGTGAACAAAATTAGTAACTGGTACTAATACTTAAATTGGTGTGACACATTAATCATGTCAACATAAGGGTTAACTAGTTCAATGAATGGTTGCCTCAGTTTGACCAGCTGGAGTTATTTATCCAATTTAAATTTTCTAAACAAGTAAAATAAGATTTCTAGTTTGACTAGTGATCACAATCAATACACAAATAAATAATTCTTGTGTGATAAGGATTATTGTTCTTAAAACAACAAAACCAAAACACAAAATACTACAAAACTTGTAAGACAAGGTTTTGGAAATACAAGCATATATGAAAAAATTAGTTTCCAAATGAGAAATATGATTTCTCGATGAAAACATATAATGGTTACATATGTATTAACAATTAATGAATTGTTAATAAAATTATATTATTGTAAGTTAAAATATTTATTCATTTGATGAATAAATAAATTTTGAAAAATATTTTCAATAAAAGAATTTTAAACTATATAAGATTTTGTTAAAATTGTTTTAATATTAAAATTGTTTTATGAATAATATTTATTCAAAAGTTGAATGAATATTATTAAGGTTTTATAAAATTATTTTATAAATAGTAATATTTATTCATATGATGAATGAATATTATTAATGTTTTGATTAAAATTTTTAATAAATGGTTTATTAAAATTTTAATGACTCCCTATACTAATTATTAAATCTTAGCATCCCATTGTGGGATGACATGGAGGTTTTTGACATAAATTAGTATCCCAAGATTTCTATTATGTGAGAGAAAGGTGAAAATAACATTTTAAGAAAGTGTAATGGTTCGGTTTTAACTGGCCTAGGATGCCGAGATTTCTAAAATGTGATGCATTTGAAGCTAGGGCTAAACAAAGAATCAAGTCTTACATGGAGATGTAAATAAAAATGAGTTTTCTACTTATTGGGGTTAATTGACCAAGATTTCTAAAATGTGAGGTGTTGGAGATATGCCCTAGAACCAATCATGTCATATTGCTCGGGGCTATCACCTTATTGTATATATACTATAAATATTAATCATAAATTTGTTTATAATTAATAAATGCCATTAATTATATCATTTTGCATTCCATCAGTTGCGATATTAATTGATAATTTGATTATGAATGCAAAATGAGATCCTGTGATGTACTATGTGCCAGGACTCTATCTATAATATGTTGTGGATATGAGTACAGAGTCTATGATTTGAATACATCCAAATAAGTTTTCAGTTGAGGTAATGTCATTAAGGATGATGACATTGCATGATTGGTATATTTTGTTGCTGCTAATGATTAGTATTCGATGCTAATAGTTGGGTGACGAGTCTCATATCACAAGAGCATAACATGGGTAGTGCATTTGTGAACATATTACTGAACATGACCAATCGCGATGAGTCACATGGGTGGATGTCCACTGTCAATGACAAGTCGCACAGCTGTACTAGTGTACCACTAGTCCTTTGACCTGAGATATCATAGCTGCTCTCTACACTGAGACACATCATTCACTTGTGTATATTGCATCGGGTTAGCCACACTTGATGAAAGAAGCTTGATGGCAATGTGTTCTTTTTGTATAAGGACAGGTGATAATCAAGATGGAATCTGTTGGCATAGACATCTGAGCTTGAGGTCTTAGGCAGGGATGTCATAAACGGGGATTAAATCTTTGACCAAAGTACACTTATTTGAAAATGTGTTTTCGGATAAGTGGATCTCGTATATGATTTGAGTTCCTGATCCTATGATTGAGTTAGAAGTTTGACTATACTATAACCCACACTTAATCAGGAGTCAACAGCAGCGGGACTTTACTACATGCACGTACGACTTTGAGGGCTGATTTGGAATCTTTATTCATCGTGTTTTGGGGTTATGATAATTTCTTAGAGGTCACTTATGATCATTGATAACTTTGATTAGAAAGAGTTGTATTGAAGTGTTGTAAAATATTCGTATACATAGTCATGTCCAACTCATAGTGAACCCAAGGGGGTCACACACAAGCCAATTGATCTCTACAATGGTTATAAATTTTTCGTATGACGAAACTAAAATATTATCTGATAATTGATCAGATAATATAAATTCTTTAAAGTAAAGAATAAATTTCTCGACAATAATGCGCTAGCACCTGTACATTCGAGAAATATGGCATTATAAATATATGAAAACTTAGAAAATATATTTACATATCAAGGATTTAAATAAATAATGGTGTTTATTTATTATAAATTAAATAATGGTTATTTAATTAAAATAAATCCTTGGATGACACATGGTATTATATGATTTTATTAAATGTCATTTTTTCTTAATTATTTATTATCCAAATACATGATTTGGATTAATTCTTTAATTGGATTAAAGAAATAAATAAAAGAAAAATTAAATTGATATGTAAATATATAAATACATATATGTATATATGTGATATATGATATGTATAAGTATATACACAGTAATATTTCTCTCTCTTTTTTTTATTAATATATATATTAATTTGATTAATATATATATTATTAATGTTTGTGTTATTATCCATTAATAAAGATTAATGGAAAAGAAAACAAATTTTCAAAAGCTTAAACAATGAAATGCTTCCATGTGTAATCCATTATCTATATTTCTTTTTGTTTTGTTTTAATAATAAAAAATCAACTAATTGAAAGCTTGTTTGGAAACTTTCACATTGGCAAGCAATTGGAGAGATTGGAATTGGTTCAATTTTGCTTCTCCTTCTTAAGTCACACAGACAGAGAGCAAGGAAGCTGTGGATGGAAATTTTCAAGCTTTTTCTTTAATTTTCCAAGACAAGAAACCATAAAAAAGAGAGAGGGAAATGGAAGATGGAAATAGAATTTTTTTTTTTTTTTATATTTCTAGTCTTCCATATAAGTGTGTATATTGGTTTTTTATGCATAGAAAACCATGGATAGCTTATGAAAGCCACGAGAGTTTTCTAGGTTTTAAAGGGTTTCATTGAAACCATTGAAGACATATTGGTGTGTGCATCCTTTGGAGGTAAAAGGGAAAGCTCATTTCTTGTTCCAAGTAAAGCCCTAGAGGTACATTTGATGCCCTAAGTGTTTAAATTGTTTAAACAAATGAAAAATTTTAAATACAATGTATAGGAAACCATTAAAGATCCTAGGATGCTAGAATTATTTTTAGCAACTTTTAAAATAATGGGCCATACCAGATTTTAGAGAGCTCCTCTGCAGTAGATGTCCCTGAAGTAACTGGGACATCTCGGCCTAGTTGGTAGAAAAGCCAACACAGGTTTAGGTGTTGATATTCCTAGAGAAAGAGACGGCTGGTCAGGTCAATGCCTTCATTTACCCCCTGGTCATACTAGGCTTCAAGCTAGCAAGGTACCGCCCAAAACTTCTAAGTCTGCTCATCAATGCAGTACCGTAAAGTTTTGTTCACTTCTTCCAGGGACTTGTACTCCTCTTGGACGCCCCTGAGCCTTCCTTCGATCTCTTTATACTCTATAACGATCCTGGAATTATGCTCTTTCAACTGACCATTCTCATCCTTAGAAGCCTGATAGAGATCGTTTAACTTTTTGCATTGACTTTTAATTTTCTGCTTGGCCTTCTCATATTTCTCCTTTTTTTCTTTAGTACCTAGACCTGGGCCTCAACCTTTGACATCTTAGCCTTGTAGGCTTCCTCCTCCTGGACCTACTGGGATTTTTCTCAGAGAAGCTGAGACCTCTACCCTCTAGACCAGAATTCTGGTCATCAGCTTCTCTCTTTCCTTGGAAGCGCTTTCTCGAGCTAGAGAGATGGATTTCTGAGATTTCTTCTCCAATTTTTTTACTGTATTGATGGCCCTTTGTCAGACAATGATGGCATTTTTAAAGTTCTATAAACATATCCAAGACAAAGGCACTCTGCATTGGTAAGGTATTGGTCAGACAATTATTCAAGAGTTTACTAAAATACTACTTAGATTTCAAGACAAGGATAACTTATCTGATGGGTGTGAAAGCTCATAGATTCAAGCGCTTCCTCAGGGGATAAGTCTCTTGTTTCCTTGCTCTCCCCAGAAAAAACTGCCTCCCTGCCCTGGTTCATCAAGGAAAGAAGATGCCTGAAATTTTTCCTCTTCTCTTCAGGGAGATCTTCCATTGTAAAGGCATCTAAGTCCCCTATCATCTCAGTGCTTGGGGGAAAGGGATCTTCAACATCAAAAAGAGGCGGGTCCTTTTGCCCCGCCTCAGGCCTTCTTTTACCTCGGATTTCTGGGTCTTGCTCGCCTCTAGAGTTGCCTTTAGGTTGACTGCCCCTCCTATATTTTGTCCTGAAACCTGAGCGGCTATGATGCCTTCCACGTGGGTCAGGACATCTTTGGGTTGCTTATCTACAGGGTGAGGAAAGGATTCAGTCTTCTTCTTCTTCCAGGCTTCTTCTCAGCTATCCTCCAAATGTCTTTTGCTCTTATCTTTTGCCGGGGCCAAGTCACCTTTTGGAAGACGCTTTTGTGTCTCCTCTCTGATCACCTCTTTGAAGGAAATGCCCTTAGTCTTGGGGCACTCCATCTACTTGCCCCTGTTCTTAGGGGTCTTCTTTGGATCTCTTTTATGGGCCCCTTGCCCTTGTCCCTAGGGGTCTTCTTTTTGGGGTTAATTGGCTTCACCCCCTTCAAACCCTGCTTCAAAAGCAGCCCTTTTAAAACATCGACTGCTTTCTATCCGTTATAGTACTCTTTGTTCCTACAGCTGCACAGGTATAAAAAAGGCAGTCAGGAGAAGGAACAACCCAACGCCAAGTAATTGAAGCAATGTGAAAAAGATTTTACCTTTATTCATGTGAATCCTGATCTTTGTCAGCTCACTCCTGGTCGTCGCCTTCAACACCGAGCCAAATTTCACCTGAGTATCTGCGCTTAGGAGAGCTCTCACATCCATCGGGGCCAGGGATTCCATCCTATTAACCACATCGATCGGGATCCATGATCGCTCCTGGCTAATATCTGCACGAAGAGAGGTTAGTTAGATTATTTCATAAGCAAAATCTTAAAGTTCTCAATTGTTAAGCCTTTTATACCTGGTTCTTGGAAAGTTGAGGGGATGGCGTTTTGAGAAGATTCCTCCCAGTTCTCGCACACCACGAACCAGCGATCCTTCCAGTCCTTATTGTAGGAAGAACTCCCCTTTAGCTTCATCTGGTATCCTGGGCGGATTTACAGATAATACCACCCCGGATACTGGCTGGTGTTTTTCTTGAGGGTGTAGAAGTACAGCGCCTCATCCGGGGTAGGGACAGGAGAGTCGGCATCTGCCTTCAACACGAACAGACCCTCCAATTGTTCAGGGTCAGTTGGTATAGGGGGACCTTGAAAGCCTCAAACATTCAGACGAAGTAGCTTTGTAAGGAAAATCTGACCCCGAGCAATAGGTGCTCCTTGTTGAAGGCCACCTCTCCTTACCCTAGGGAACTCGGAATCTCCTTACCCCTGGTAACCCCTGAGCTTAACGTTCCTAGGAATATTGTAGATTTTACAGTAGGTCTGAAGGTCCACCTCAGTGATGGTGAAGGGGAACCAATCTACCTCATTGGGTCCCTTGACCCGAGCCTGCCTTATGGTGTTCCTCTTATTGTCCCCTCTTTCATGGGTGGGGGTGGCTGCATGGGAAGACTCCCTCCAGCGAGCAATGTCTTTTAAACATCCCTTGTTGGCCATTTATTGCGAAGAACTTCAACAAATACCTGTAACAAAAACACAAGAAACAAACAAGAATAGTGAAAGCGCAAAGAAAGTAAGGGATGGCTTCAGAGGAAGAAAATCCAAAGAGAGTTGAAATGTTTGTGAAAATGACAGGAGAGGGGGGGTATTTATAGGGGGAGGGACGATCTCCACCATAGATAAAAATGGCTAGGGGGTCGCCATGTGTCCTAGTCCATAAATGCCCCCCCACTGATCAAGGTACTGTCACGTCTCCCCAACAGTATTTTGACATATAGCGTGCCCCCAGCCTAATATTTAAAATCTGCCCAAGATTTGAGGAGCCACCTACTCAAAGACAGCCGTTAACAGTTGTCAACAGCTATTGACAGTTGTGAGATGACTTTTGATGGGGGGCAGTCAATGAGGACGGAACAGAGACCTAGGTAGAACACATCACCAATAGGATAACGGCCCCGTTAGAAGAAAGAGAAAAGACCCAAGTGACCAGGAAACTTTCACAACACGCCAGCCGCCTCAGTGGTTGACTATGCTATTAGCCAAACCGAATTCCCTGAGCCATCTTTCCCTCGGGGACGATGCATCTCAGGCATGATTTTCTTGCACGAGCTCTACAGGTCTCACACCAGAAACTGTGCGACTGGATGTTTGGGGAAAAATACTAGTGTAACACGTGGACACCCCATCAACAAGACACATGGTAAGAGGCCAGCTGTAATCCCAGGCAGTCCTCTCCTCATGTACTCCCTGCTCAGGTATTTCGTTATCCTAGATGAACTTCGCTCTAGGTAACCAGCATTCCAGTAGAATCACTGCTGTTTCAGGAATTCCACCGCCTCAGGTGCCAAGAAGACAGGGGCTCCTTCACAGGTTTTTCACGGTCATCAAATAGTGTCTCATGCATCTAACAGCTAGAGCTTAAAGGCTATCCATCATCTCAGGAATCAGGACAGCTTCTCAGGGAAATCACCACAGGTTAAGATTCCTTCCATAGCTGGCTTGCAGACAAATCCTGACCAGAGTACTAGTGGACACATGCCCCCTCCCCACTCAAAAATGAGAATGATTGTTGACAACTGATCCATTAAATGCACCTGTCCCATCTTCTGACCACTTTCAGGTGATAGGACGATGTTAGGCCTACAAAACCTATAGATGTTATAGCCCTATTAATGAAATTTGACTACACATTATCCCATGTCAGACATCACATCACTCCCATTCTTCGATGCCAAAGTTATTATTTAGGGGGCACCATATAAACAACTTTTTTAATGGGTAAAGTGGGAGATTTCTTTGAACTCTTAGACTTTTGGTCACTTTTTCTTCTACACTTTAGGGGATCTTTACAAAATCACTTTGGTACTTTACATTTGAGAGAGATTTGGTAGTACTATTCCGTCGGAAACACTTTCCTCTTCGACGGTTTCTCCTTGGTTATTTCTGCCATTTATCATTAATAGCTACCATTTTTCATTTTTTCTTTCTCTATTTTCTTGTTCACCAAAAACATATTTTTCTTCCCCATTGTTTTTTTGACTTAGGCATCGGAGTTTCCCCGCTGTGAATCCCTTCCAACGTTACTTCGAAGGTGTTACTCTCTTTACAGGTTTAGGAGGTGAAGCTTTACCCGGAATAACCACGCTTCCAGCCAAACTTTCGATAGAAAAATCACCGTCCGACAGTAGCCACATCACTCTCATACCTCACTAGCTGAGTCATTCCACGTTGGTAGCGAGGAGGGACCACATATAATTCTTGCACCAACACTCTGGTTTTCATAATCTCTATCTTTAATAGGTAACAGTGGTATTAATACAGGGGAAGGTCGACTACTAAATGGCCATAACTAATTCATAGGACAATCTTATTTAATATAACCTATTTGCCTATAACAAAAATAGACATCTAAGTCTTTTAGACAATACTTAGAATATGGGCATCCATACTTTCGCAAAGAGCTATAGAAGATTGTCTGACTAAAATAGAAGATGTCGTTTGAGAGCTAGTACTTTGATTATGTCTTCTATTAGGATCTTTGCCCCTAAAAGGCCCTTCTTTGGTATGAGTATTTGAAGCAAGAAACTCATTCCTAGATTTACTTTGCCTAATCTAATGGGATTTTTTTGACTTTTCAAATCTTAGCTTCTTACGAGAGTTTTTTCTCACCTATCTTTCATAGGCTATCATCTCAAATCTAGATACAATATCAAAAATTTATGCCTAAGAAATAATTTTTGAGTTTAGAATGGAATGATACAAATAGTCTTAAAGTTCATTCATAAATCTAGTTGCCTTCATCTCTTCGATAAATATCAAATATGGAGTATAACAGGAAAGCCATGTAAAATATGCATTATACTTTATCACTGATACTTGTTCCCCTTAGACTAACTGCTCAAATTCTTTTGCCCTTTCATCTTTGATGTTCTAAAGAAAGAAGCGGTTAGGATACCAAAACTGAACTTTGGTCATTTTAAGGGTGACCTTACTTCTCTCTTATTTTGTAGATAGGAGGTATACCAATTATAGGCAATATCTTGAAGTTAGAAATCCATGAGTTATACAACCCTTACTGGTGAGCATACTAAAGTTGTGGAGATCTTATTAGATTTTTCAAGGAATCTATTTAGATTAGAGTTGGGTATAGTCCCAAGAAATATAAGAGGGTGTATTTTCCAAAAATTTTGAAGTGTTACCATTACTTTTTGTCTTTGAATTGCTAGAATTGGAATTAAAATTGAAATTAAGATAGGATTTCAAGATAAGGTTGAACAAAAGAAACTTGAGGTTACTATTCTTATAATCTTAACAATTCTACTATAGTCTTCACAATCTGTTGTATACATTATATCCATATTTACATTAACATTCTTAATATAACCTACTACCCTTTCAGTAACTTCTTCCCTGACATCCTCAACTCTTCTTCTATAAGGGTGTCTATGACCTTTTTGTATAGGCTCTTGAGGTATGGATGACCTTTGGTTAAGGGCATCAACAAGAGGAGACCCATGAGCACTAATGAGTCTTTATAGAGGTATAACTATGAAAAATCAAAAATGAGTAAGAGATTTAACTATAACTAGAGTTATATATATCTAATAAGAAATTAGAAGGTAAACTATATAGATCGAATATTAGAGGGATAATGCTTTGTATACTAGTAACCTGATTAGATTGTATACAAGACCCTAACACACCTTACCAACATGAACACAAACCTTTAGTAATGGTATATGCCCCAAGATCCAATCATGATTTTAGATATTTAGCATATTATGTATCATAACATTATTAATTAATATATATATATATATTATTATTACATATCTGTATATTTAAATAAATATAATAATGTTCTTAGAATAGTAAGTTCAATTAATTAAATACTATTCTTAAATGTCACTAGTCAAATATAATTGTGGATAGGGCAACAATAATACATTGAGACTAGTATGTCTAATAACTGATGACGGCATAAAATGTGTCATGATATAAGATATAAAGTCAACATATGGGTACAAGTTAGTAAACTAATATACTGAATCGACCTACTATGAGAATACTACATGGATTATTGTATGAGTTTTATAAGCAATCCTAATAGTGATCAATAATGTATATGATCCTTTGACTTGAGATTAATATAATTTTCAATATTATGAATGATATATTTTGAAATTTTCAAACAACATTTGTTAAAGGAAAGATTATGAAGAAAATAGTTAGATATATCATAAATCATATAGAGAGACATGTTTGATCAAAATAAGATTTGTTTCTTCTATATAACAAAAGTAATATCTTTTGGTCCTTTTGATTGTGTATGATTATGAAAAATGCATGACCATACTTAAATGGATCAATATATGATAGTGATCTTATTTGATTGACCAATTATACTCAAGATATCAAAGAAATATGAAGATTAAACTTTACAAGGATGACACATTCCATACCTTATGTTCAATTAAGAAATCAAGAATGAATGGATTAAACTATATAGTAATATTGATCATAGATAAAGGTGATGTTGAACTATTTATATTCTCATCACTTGGGTAGCCATGATATGTTATTAGACACTACTCATAACTTGTGATACTAAAATTAGATTTTTAGTGTTACTACTAACGTTATTAGAACTTATTGGGTCGTACATTATAATGAGAATAATAAAAGTATAAATTCATAAAATGAATTTATCTTAGTTCATAGAATTTTTGTGTTATTAGGGTTTTTTGCTAGATTTATTATATAAAATTAGGTTAAGTATGTTAGTTTAAGCTTTATTAATAGATTGGACCTTAAGAGTAATGTCGTACCCAATATGACTAATGGATTGATTTTGTCATTAATAGGTTCATTAAGCTTATGTGAAATAGATAGAAACTTTAACCCTAAAGGCGCAATATATAAAATTACGTTTTTGATGTTTTTAGGTGTGGAGGGCCTAGGATTGAACTTGTGAGTTCTGAAACGCACAAGAGAAAATAAAACACAAAGAGATACAAACAAGGAGCTAGCACTCCCACTTGACTCACCCCATTTCTGTAGATACCATATAGACATAAATCTAAGAGTTTGTATTTTGTAATTCATAAGATTTGTCTAAATGCAAGAAAAGGGTATGAATTCTAAATTCTTCTATGTGTTAAAACACTAGGGTTTGTCACTTGAATCCTTGGTTGAAAATTATTTGATTTATTTTCACTATGTGTTTGTATATTGCAATTTCCTTCTGATACCAACTTTGTCACATCCTAGACTTTTCAAATGTAATCGACAGAAAACAAGACTAGCTTATTTACCTCAACCTCATACTGATTTGTAACTGAAAAACTTAATCTTTATAACCTATTAAATATAGATCATATAAATATACATACAATTTTACCTAATCTATCGATAGCAGAATGAATGAAAATGAACTTAGTCTATCATACTACCAAAAAAACACTCAACACCAAAAATATGTATGACACGATTCATCAATATATTTATATACATCAACCAACATGCATAGACATGCTTAAATGTCTACTATATAATAATATCTAGCTCCACTTGATTGCCTTCTAAGAATCTATTAAATATTTTGAACAAATTAAGGAACCTACAAAACTGTGATGTGGAAGGGTTAAGTTTTGGGAAAAACTTAATAAGTAAAAAGAAAATATAAGTATAATTCATTATAGTGCAATTTTATAAAAAGAAACTAAACATATTCAATCATATGGCTATACACATAAATATATCACATATATCATCTTTACTAGTCCCGAAGGATAAATTGGTTTATAACTAGGGCTACGCACTTGATCGAGCAGAGGGACAGAGCTACATTCCAGACATTCTTATATAGTTGACTAGATCTACTGGTTTTTAATGACTTAAAATATACATTAAAGTAAGTTTTCTTCCTAAGAAACTTGCCCTAGATCTATGCATTCAAATGAAAATTCAATGAGACAAAGTGAGGGCTTTATACATTGGCAACTAGTACAATGATTTTTGATGAAGACCAAGCCCAAATGTGTGAGCTCTCTACACTTGAAACCCTCCCCAAATTACTCCCATGGCTGCCATTCACATTGGAGAATAAGAGAGACCTAAAATCCCAATTTTCAAACCCATTTTCCCCTTTTTAATTAATTCAATATTTATCCAATAAATATAATTAATTAATGGGAAAATGATGTGATACAATCATGCTCATTATACACGAATATGATCAAGTCAAACTTGCATATAAACTTTAACCAAGATTAATTAATTAATAAATATATAAGATTAATATATTAATATGCCAAGTATCAAAATATCATTCATATAAATTCCAACACTTATCACATTCTCTAACCATTAAAAAATTTAATAATTAGGCTTATTAATATATATCTTGAATTTTCATAAATCCAAAATTATGGTATATTTACCATAATATCTTTGGTCAACATTTATACTTAAAGGTCAAATAGTAATTTTTTAAAAATTAAACACTTTAATTTAGAATTTATTATTTTCTATTAAAATCATATTTTAATATATTTGATAATCATAATTACCAATTTGAATATGTAATTTACACATTTGTATCACAAAGGGGAAAAATGATCATTGTGAATTAAATTAACAATTTAATCTAATTTTCACCACTTCACCTTAAAATCACATTCTAACATGTTTGATAATTAATATTATCATTTTGGGTCATGTAGTTTGCATTAAATTACTATATGATATCATTATATCAATTCTTTAACTCTTTAAAGAATAATAAATACATATAATGATTATACGTATTTATTTCGGCATTTCAAGTTATCATGAGGTCGCTAGGCCTCTCTCGATAACATTTTATCTTCTCCTCTTTTATGGAAATACTTGAAGATTTAGATAGACCATGAAGGTTCACTGTGACTCATCCATGAATTAATGTCAAATATTTTGACTCCGAACAATTCAATCTCGAATATTTCGATACCCAACGACTATGGTTAATATCTAGCTACGGTCCATAGTCCCTAAGTCATGATGAAGAATTATCTTCATCAAACCTCCAATGATTGCATATTATATGTGGGTAATATCCCTCCGTTGTCATATCCTGATCGACTAAGAGTTTATGATCTGTCAAAACTCTAATCTCGATATCTATCCGAATCGTCAATCATATATCATGATTGCTCTGGCCAGAGATTTATTAATTTGATATATCAAAATATATCATGTCAAGTCTTCAACACTACCATAATATTTTTTGGACCGACGGGTGCTAACGTGTCCTTCTCAAAAAACTTTATTCTTTATAATAAAGAATAAAATTACTTATCGATTAACATATTGTAGTAATATTATTTTTGTCAATATGAAATATCATTAATTAGCTTAATGATATATATTTCATCCATCGACAACTTTTAGATTTTGTGTGTGACCTCCTCAGTTCACCGTGAATTAGACATGAGCATATACAAACACATTCGTATCACTTTATTATAACCTTTTATATCCAAAGTCCCCAATGATCATAAGTGACCTCACGCAAGATATCATGACACCTAGAATATAGAGAATAATGATTCAGGTAAACCCATATAGTCGTACTTACATATAGTACTATCCCTCTACTGTCGACTCCCGATTGAGTGTGGGCCATAGAATCGTCAAACCCCTAACTCAATCATAGGATCAGAACCTCAATCATAAACGGGATCCATGTATCCAAAATCTTCTTTTTGGAACACATGTACCTTGGTCAAAGATTCAGTTACCATAAATAACAATTCCGCTTAGGATCTTAAGCTCCAATATTTGAGCCAGTAGATTCCATATTGACCATCACCTGCTCTCTATAATAAAAACACATTGCCAGTAAGCTTCTTTCACCAGGTGTGGCTAGCCTAGTGCAATATACACAAGTGAATGATGTGCCTCACTATATATTACAACAGTGATGTCTCAGGTCAAAGGACTAACGATACACTAGTACGGTTGTGTGATAAATCATTGACTATAGATAACAACCCATATAATTCTACCACGGTTGGTCATGCTCAATATCATGTTCACCAACATGATACCCATGTTTATGTTCTTGTGACATGAGACTCGTCACCCAACTATTAGTATCCAATACTAATCTTTGGCAGCAGCCAAACATACCGATCATGTAATATCACTGTCCCATATGACACTAACTTAACTAAAAATAAATTTTAGAATATATTTAAATTGAAGATTCTGTACTCATATCTATAACTCCTTCGGCATAGAATCTTGACACATAATACAATCAGGGACATATCTTGCATCAATTAAAAGAAAGAAAGAAATCAGTAACTAAACATAATGCAAGATAGAATAATGCCATTTTATTAATCGTAAATAATTTATAATTAATTACTAAAGATATATACTTAAGAAATAATTACCCTGAACTATATAACATGATTGGCTCTAGGACATATCTCTAACAAACTCCCACTTGCACTAAAGTCAATCACCGCGATATCCTATACCCATCTTCTCAAGATGACGATTCAGTTGCTGTTATATCACTGGCTTAGTAAGTAGGTCTACCACATTATCCACTGATAGAATCTTCTAGACAACCAACTATTGGTTAGATCTGAACTCTCTAATCAAGTGATACTTGCGCTAAATATGTTTAGAATTCTAGTGAGACCTTGGTTCCTAAGCATGTGTTATTACCCCATTATTATCACAGTACAAAGCTATTAGATTGATAAAAAAGGGAACCACATCGAGTTCACTCATAAATTTACGGATCCAGACAGCCTCTTCACTGTTTTAGAAGCAACTACATATTCAACTTCTATAGCAGTGATTGTTTGCTTGGAACTCTTCCAACTAACAACCTCTTTAGTACAGATGAAAAATTATATGCGGATATAGATTTTCTATTATCCATATCAAACTGAAAAATAGAATCAGTATAACCCTCAATTTTTCTCTCACCTCCTCTATATGTTAAAATCAAATCCTTTATACTTCTCAAGTACTTAAGGATTCGTTTTACCACTGTCCAATACTTTTCTCTAAGATTTACTTGATATCTATTCATAATGCTTGCATCATATATTATATCAGGTCTTGTACATAGTATAGCGTACATAAGACTCCCTATCGTTGAAGTATAAGGAATCTTCATCATATGCTCTCGCTCAGAATTTGTCGTGGATTTTATCTTACTAAAAAGATGAACACCATGACTACAGGGTAAGAAACCCTTCTTGAATTCTTCTATGCCAAACTTCTTTAGCATTTTTTCTGTGTATAGACTGTGACAATGACCTATTATCCACTTCACTTTATCTTTATAAAGCCAAATCTCCAGAATATAAGTAACTTCACACAAATCTTTCATAGAGAACACATTAGATAACTATATCATAACCTCAGTTAACATGCCTACATCATTCCCTATGAGAAGTATCAGCTATATACAATACAAGGAATGTGATAGCAGTGTTAGTCATTTTCTTATAGACTCATGGTTCATCAATATTCTTGACAAAGTCAAATAATTTGACCGCATAATCGAATCGTATGTTCTATCTTCTGAAAGCTTGCTTCAATCTATATATAGATCTGTAGAACTTACATATACTATGACTATCAAATGAGACAAACCTAATGGGTTGTTGCATATATATGGTCTCCTCAATATAACCATTGAGGAATGGTGTCTTTACATCCATCCATCATATCTTATAGTCATAATAAGTTGCACCAGTAAGTAAAATTCAGATGGATTTAAGTATAGTAACTAGTGAAAAGGTCTCGACATGGTCAATACCATGCTTTTGGGTATAACCTTTTATTACCAAACTAGCTTAAAAAGTCTCAACTTTTCCATCTTTACCAATCTTTCTTTGTAAATCCATTTACAATTGATAGAAACAATTCCTTCTAGTAGATCAACAAGTGATTACACCTGATTAACATACATGGAGTCTGTCTCAGATTTTATGGCATGCAGCCATTTTCTAGAATCGATATCTAATATCGCCTCTTTATAGCTTTTAGGATCTTCCCTCCACTCATATTTTTCTATCATAAATGATTCAAAAGGATTATCTAAAAAGAAGAAATATCTCTATGGACGGTATAATATCCTAGTGGATCTATGAAGAGATTGGTCTACTAAAGGTTGAGGTTCCAATGGAATAGGTTAATCAACATGAACCGATTTATGAACATTAATAGATTCATCTATTTAAAGTTAGTCATCATCAAACTCTCCAGACTCCTCTAAGTGTTTAATTTTTCTACCTACACCATCTTCTTTAACGAACTAATTCTTACGAAACTATACGTTTCTACCGATTTAAATACTACGATCAGTATGAAAGTAGAAATAATACCCTAAACTCTCTTTAGGATATCCAATAAATTGACACTTTTCAGATTTAACATCCAGCTTATCAAACTTAACTAATTTAATATAAACTGAATAACCTCAATGCTTCATATGATTGAAGTTAGGTTTCTTCCTAAACCATATCTCATATGGAATTTTAGGAACTACTTTAGATGGATTTCTGTTTAAAATGTACATTACAGTATATAGAGCATATCCTAAAGATATGTAGGTAAGATAGTAATGCTTATCATAAATCGTACCATATCAAATAGGGTATGATTCCTCCTTTTTGATACACCATTATTTTGTGGTGTATAAGGAGGTGTAAGCTGAGAAACTATACCATCTACTTTAAAATGATCTAAAAACTCAATACTCAAGTATACTCCACCACAATTAGATAGTAGTATTTTAATACTCTTTCCTATTTATTTCTCTACTTTAGTTCTGAATTCTTTGAACTTTTCAAAAAATTTAAATTTGTACTTTTATAAGTACACATAACTATACCGTAGAAAATTATTAGTAAAAGTTATGAAGTATGAGAAACCATCTCTTGTCATTTATCTAAATGGCTCACACACACCTATGTGGATTAATTCAAGAATATCACTGGTTTTTGTCCCTTGAACAGTAAAGGGCAATTTATTCATTTTCTTTGGAGATAGAATCAAAAGTCGGGTAGGGTTTAGAACCTAATAGACCTATAATTCCATAACTACCTAGCTTCATAATCCTTTTCTTCCAATACAACCGACCTAATGTATAATGCCAAATACATCTCGAATTAACTTCATTTATAGATCATTTCTTACTAATGGTAGTAGTCATGTTAGTCTCATATGTTTCAAGAACATATAAACCATTCACATTCATGCCATTTGCCAATCAATCTATCTCTCAAATAAATATAACATTTATATTTATTAAAAGAGAAAATATAATCATATTTATACTATTGATTTACAAACAAAATATTTCTATTGGTTGTATCAAAATACGTTACATCGTGTAATACAATGCGATGGCCACATGACAAAACTATTTTACAAGTCCCTAAATAGGTGGTCACGACCATTATGCCATTTGTCATCTTCAGAGTCACTATACCCTTCTCCAGTAACCACTTACTGTAAAGGTCCTACAAACACATACAATTATGTGAAATGTAGCTGAATGTTTAACCATAAATGTGAATCTAAGCTAACACTTTAGTTAGTTTCATTAACATGACTAGAAAGCATATCTAACGCCTTCAATTTTCTCAAGCTTTCAAGGTAAAGAGGACAGCTCCTCTTTCAGTGTCCAAGGTACTTATAATGATGACACTCATCATTAGATTGACCAATGGTAACTCGCTTGTCTTTAGTCATTTTCTTATAAAAAGATATGATCTTATTCACTTGCTTAGGGAGTGTTAATACTAATTTGTTCATGTTAAAATTGGTAACAAATTGGTTATAACAGGATGGAAGTGATTGTAGGATCAAATCCCTCTGTAAAGTATTGTCCATGAAAAACCCTCAGGCAAACTACTGCCTTATCAAGTTAATCATCTTCATAAGATGAGACTTAGGGGAACTCTTAGACTCAATCTCATCACAAACAAGGTAGCAGACAGCTCATACCACCTAGTATTCAAAGGCTTTCGAAACATCTCCAATAGAGAGTGATACATATCGAAGACTATAAAATAATTTTATTATATAAATAATATTCATTCATCTTATGAATAAATATTATTATTTGAAAAAAATTATTATTATCACTTGATTAAGTTCAAATATATATGAATATGCAGAAGAAAGAATACATCAGTATGTATAATTATATATCAAACCATTTAGTTTTGGACTTTAAACTAAACAGTGCTCTCACTACTTAAATTAAATCCCATATACTCTTAATATTATTGTAATCTTATTACAGTTTGTTAGTGGGTGATTATATTCTTATCAGACTTATAATACCTCACTTGATAGTTATTGGTCAAATAAGCCTAATAAGTTAGAAATACACTTTTGTTTGTAACTCTTACACCTCAGCTGACAATTATTAGTGCTTGAATCTAGTTAGGCTAGACCCAATGCCGTTTCTTAAATAGGTAGCAATCAAACGCCTCACCTGACAAATATTAGAAGCCTAATGCACCTTACCAAGAAACAAGTCAATAGATTATAACATTTCATCGGGGCCCTCACCTGACAGTTATTCAGTTACCCTATCAAAAGTGTTAATAACCTATTAATTGCATTGGAAGGTTTAAGCCTAATATTAAATTAAGGAGGAATTTCTTTAGGTCTCATTTTATTTTAGTCATGAGATTTAAACATATATCATTTCCAAAATGATATCATTTTAAATCTTATTCTATTACTGATTAATCAAATCAAAATAATAAATTAACGATTAATTTATTATTGCCTGTACTGATATAAAGCAATTAATTACTCCCACTGAAATTCTATTAATTTTAGATTAATTAAAATTTAATATGAATCATAGTTCCATCAAATTTCA
>JAVXUL010110697.1:0-18226 GCA_035590515.1 Trichilia minutiflora
CACCTGTGAGCCTCCCTTCACCTAGGCGACCTCTCTATGTCAGGCCGTCCCTAGGCTACCTCACTGTAGCTACAGAATAATCCACCACGGTCCTCAAGACCGCATCACCAATATAATCCCGACCCACTGGTCGTCATCATAAATATCAATATCATACATTGGCCCACTGGCCAAAATTATCAAAACACATCACAATCACACATCGGCCCACTGGCCATAAAATACGCATAGATTCAACATGAAATCCAAAATATAAAATCATCATCGTAGAAATCCAAATAAAAATCATTAAATCCAACAGATCCATTATTATCCAAGAAATCAATATCAACCCAATATCTTATAACAAAACTTTACTTGGCTCTCACTAGCCAAAATATCATGACCAGAATCGTTATCGAATAAAAGTAAATCTGTTCATATAATCTATAATCATCGTAAAATCAATAATCATAAATAAACCATTTTCACTCAAAATCATAAAAGAAGTGATACGAAAACATAAAGCTATTAAATAAATAATTATATAATTAAATAAATAATTGAAATAGGAAAATATATCCACTCCCAGTGCTAACTCGAAAATGCCAAACCAAAGTCGTAAAATATTTCTAAAATCATTACATAATCATTAATACTTTAACAAAACATTATTTATAAATCGTCCACAAATAACATATCACGACAAATCCAATATAATCCAAAACATGCAATCATCATCCGGCCTCCGACCACAATTCAATATAAAATAAAAGAATATCTATAATAAAATAATGAAATACAATTCCTATAGAACTACCACAAACAAGGGGCCCTCCCGGCCACCACACAAAATCCACTACTCCGCCTCCACATAAAACATAAATTCTTTCTAACTTCCTAGAACATTAAGACATAAGTTTTTCATGAAATATCCGAACATATATAAAACAAAGCAGACGTCCTTGACACCGGCATTTATTACACATACATATATATATAAAAGCATTAGAAACCATAGAAAACAGTAAAAACGCAAAAGGTTCCACTCACTTTTGTTCGGGATGATATTCAATTCAATGTAAATCAATTAAATGCATCCCGACAAATCTATAAGACAAAACAAATAATATTATCGGTAATTAATTGTATAAAATTACATATACAACTCAAAAAAATTAATAAAAATATATAATCAACTCAAAACAAGGCTGACAACCTTACGGAGAAGTCAATTTGACCCGAAGATGCTGAAATCTCGAAGAAAAATGAAAATTCTCAAATTGGTGAATAGTAACCAAAATGTTCTTCACTATTTTTTTCGTTCGATTCTCTATCAAGTAAGCCAAACGAAGCTTGTATGAGGTAGAGAACGATGAATACAAGTGATTTGTTAAAAAAACGGGAGTTTGATCGGTTAAAAATCGATTAATTTAGGAAAAAATAAAAAAGAAACAACAGAAGAAGGAAAGCAACAGTAAAAATTAAAAGATTTTTTTTTAAACGTTGCTACAGTACCGATACTACAATACCCGCTACAGCTACAGTGACCGTAGGTGCTACAGTGTTTTGAATTAAAATTATTTTATTTTTTTTAATTTTTTTTAAAACAAGGGGTATTTCAGATACTCTTATGGAAAGTATCGATGCCAACCACAAGCAAAAAGTATCGATACTCTGAAAGGAGAAGTATCGATATTTTATTAATAGTGATGAACAGTAAAACTGAAGTATCGAAACTTTAAGGAGAAAAATATTGATACTTTACAACCTTGATGAACAGTAAGATTTAAAGCATCGATACTTCAAGGAAGGAAGTATCGATACTCGGGGCACATTTGAGTTAGGAACCCATATTCAATAAAAAGTATCGATACATGGAGATTAAAAACATCTTCATCAAACTTCATCATTCTTCTTGTAATGACTTTAGAATTAACACCAGAATTCAGGAATCTCTTTTAATCAAGATTTTACTCAGTGATTCAAGAGGAATATAGAGAGAGGGATTATAGATAAACAGTAACTAAGAAGAGGAAATCAAGCAAAGGGGAGCTCAGAATATATCTACCAGTTTAGATAAGTTCATCCCTCAACTTATTTTTCTATTTAAGCTACCTTTGAGCATGAATCGAGAAAAGAGTGGCTAGGTTACTATTCTCAAAAACCCTAAAAATTGAATAAAATCCAATATGATAATTGAATTAACAAATTAGAGTGTTTAAAAGTGTTATCCTGTTAGAAAAGTGGAGAATAAACTAATGTGGAGTGAGAACGAAAACAACCAGAGGGCTACCCTGGCTGTGTGTATAGAGAGAGAGAGAGAGAGAGAGAGAGAGAAATATATACATCATTTATTGTATAATCTAAGTTATTTTATAAAAAGATTTTTGAATCTTGTGTATATGTATGTGAATACAAGGGCGACAACTTTGGTTAAAGAACCTCCAACGCGAGGAAGGCGTCTAGAGGGTGGTTCTTCACCTCAGAGTTATGAGTGGATAGTACCCTATTTTTCTCTCCTTCATTAATTATATATATATATTCTATATGCTTCAAGAAGAAGAATATAGAATATACGCATATATATATGAGAACTAATAGGTGAGGAGGCGATATACATAATTGTACGATAATCGAGAGGGTCTTTTATTTGTGGTAGACTAGGGAATGACCCTGTATGATGTGATATATATGTGATTAAGGCCGGAGGCCTACTGTGATTTGATATATATATATATGATAGATTTGAGGTCGGAGGCCAATTGCAAATGTTGTTTTAATAATGTTATGTGAACTATAGCATAATTGAGTTTGTAAATAGTCAAAGTGCCATTGCTATTATTTGACCTTGTGTGCCATTATGTTTTGTTTTACTGTTTTGGCCTTACGAGCCATGTATGATATTTTTGGCCTTATGAGCCATTAATGACGATTTTAACCTTATGTGCCTTTGAATTGATTTTAGCTTTGTGTGTCGTTGTTCTTGATTTTCATATGGGCGAGGATTGATCATGTAGCTCATGTAGAGTGGGTGAAATCCAACAGACCTAGAAATAAGGATCGTTCATGCAGCTCAGATAGAGTAAGTGGGATCCAATAGAATTATAGATAAGGATTGTCCATGCAGATCAGATAGAATGAGTGAAATCCAATAAAACTATTCAATTGGCCATGCAGTCCATGATAGGATAGGTGAAATCCAATAAGTTCATATTATATATATATATATATATTGACATTTTAGTCGTGTTTTCCTTATGCAATATTGCACTTAAGCTTTGATTTCTTCTATGATTACGAAGGTTTTTTGTAATTAATTCTTGAGCTTTCATTTTGTTATTTGGATTTATTATTTGCTCACTGAGTATTTTTTCAAATACTCACCCCTCACTTCCCCATTTTAGGTTAGTATAGTCGTGTGCGAGTGTAACATCCTTAAACGGAGGTTTCAATAAGGTTTCAGGTACTCGACTCATATTTTTGTCATGTGGTCCACTGAACGGAATAATATAATAAATATTATTTGACTTTCTGTATTTTACTAGATTGAGAAATTATTATATTAGCATATTATGAAAAGAGCTTTTAATATAATGCGTTGTATGAAAGTATGATTTTGGCTTGACATGTATGATTTATTTTATCTAAAAATCTTCCATACTTAGTTATGTTTGAAAATGGATTTTGAAAATAAGTACTAATACCTTGCGTGTCCTAGGATTACATTCTAATTGATAAATTATATTTCTAAGATTCGGGTCAATTGTCACATGGCTGACTAGGATCGGGATGTGACATATCGAGTTTAGAATTTTGACATTCTATAAACTCTTACTTAATTAAGATTAAACAATGAAAAGACATAATTCATATGATGTGTACAATTTAAAAAAGGTTTGATGAAATACTTTTTATCGTGATTTAGAGACTATAGTCTATTACAAGATGCTAACCATAATCGTTAAACTTTTGAATAACCTTTAAAAGAGTTCAGAATTAGCTCACGAATAATCAATATAAACACACATGATCACATTAATAACTTTATATATTTAAAAAGGTATAAGAGAGAGAAAGTATTATTTAAAAAGGATCAACACTTTAAGAAATAATATAAGATCAAATAATATATATATTTATAATTTTTAAAGTGTTAAAGAACATGAATATATTTATATTTTTGTGTAATTTAGAGTAAATTACATAATTTATTGATAATATAATTATCAAAAGGACTTATTTGCAAGTTAAAAAACCAAACCTAAATTAAAATATTTATTTAAGACATTTTGTAAAATTTAATTATTACAAGATAATCCATGTGTGTGTGTGTATATATATATATATATAGTTAAATATCTTACTTAATGGTTAAGATTTCACATTTTTTATAAGTTCAAAAGTTTTAAAAAAGGCTCTCTCTTTCTATGGGTGTTCGACCAAGCTTGCCAAGTACATTTGATGGTGTCGATCAGAAATAAATACTAAATCTTCTATAAGGCCTCTGATATCACGAGGTTTTAATAAAAACTACTCTCATAAAACATCATTATTTAAATTAGTGACAACAAAGACATCTAAAAATATTTGTAACTTTTTCATTGAGAGCAACTATCACAAATAATATTCTTTGATATTTGTCTTTTAAAAAAGTACAATCAATGGCGATCACAGACTTAATATTTTTTTCAAAATCTTTGAATGCATAAATCAAATGTCATAAAAAAAATACAAAAAGTGATCTTCATTGTTCTTTTAAAAAGCAGTTATTGCATCAAAATTTTTATCTTCTAACACATAATAGTACAGTGAAAGTATTTTAAAGGACAAAGTCAAATCTCTAAACTCAAATGTCAATGCTTCTTTTTTGCTATACCATATTTTTTAGTATGTTAAATATACTCTACATTCTTTTTGAATGTCATCCCAAATATTTTTTAATGTATAAATCTTATTGTTATTTGTGAACTTGTCTTTAATTATTCATAAGCTTAGTTGCGTAGATTCGCTATTTACAACTATCAACTCTACACTTTACCTCAAAACAGTTTATAACTAACTTGTAAACCTTTATCTCAAAGTGGTTTTTTAATACCAGCATGCCTAATTTATCTCGTAGTTCCTATTTTGTATTAAAAATCTTTCCAACACATACATCATCCAATCCTGTACTCGAGGAACCGTTATTTGGCATAGTTATATTTAATGAATGAGAGAAAAAGATCTGATGTATTGATTTGATGATGATGGTGGAGTTATTTGACTATTTGTATAAACATAACCCAATCAACATCTTATGTATCATTTCTACTTTTACTAGTAAAATCATTGCTACTAAAGTCTAGCTGAATGGCATGATACTCATGCATCTATTTTTTGTCAATGATCATAATGCTTAACAATCGGTAAATCTTCATTTTATATAGGTAGGGAGTAGGTTCTGAAATTTTTATACTATTCATATATAATTGGCTCTATTATTGGAATTGTATTGGCATTATAGGAGCCATAGAAGTTAGGATATTACTTCTACTAGAGGACCTACATAGAGGTACAAGAACTTTACTAATGATATGATACTGGAAAATATTTTATTTACTATATTTTACATTGCCAACATATTCAATGATAAGAAACAACAGACAATAGTCTTTCATGCTCGTAAAGTAAGCTAAATTAGTAAAATAAAAGCTTGAAAACTAAATTCAATATTAATATTTATTGTAATTTGATATGCCACTAATAATTGTGTATTCTCTATAAATATTACTTTTGTCCTAATTTTAAATTTAACAAGATTAATCTCATACATCTTATATAATATTTGTATAAATTGTTTATAAGTGATGTTTGAATTCATACAACACGATATGATCAATCCACTAGTCGATAATGTTCTCATTCAAACATCATTATCATTCAAAGTTAGTTCTCATGAACTTTCGATTCGAGTAACAATCATTAGTGCTTCATCAATAATTACAACAAAATGCAGAAAAAATATTAGGTAATCTTGCTATTGTTGCAATATGGGTAAAAAAATAAAAAAAAAATTCCTTTTATGCTCAAAAATTGACGTTATTCTACTTAACATCTATTTCATTGTTTTGTAAAATTATAAAAATTAACCATAAAATACTAATTTTTGTATTAAAGCATATGATTTGAGTGATTGTTATAAAAAAATCAATAAAAATAATGGGGAGATTTAAACGTTTAAATATAAAGAGAAAATATTAAAATAATTATGCTTGTTAAAAAGTGATCACTACGAATATTTTGGTTTGAAAATAGCAGAGGTGATTATTTTTAAATAAAATTTTGTAAAATTTTTGAATTATTATTATAAACAGTGATTATATATATTTTTTTGGTTAATTTCTTTTTTATTTTGTGGGTGTGGACTGTTTGTCAACTTTAAAAAATTATATATTAAGTTTTGTGGATAACTATAGAGAGAAGTTTGCTCAAATACTATACATAGATCTATCAAATGGGTTGACAGTTCGCACACCGATTTGTTTAACCCATCATTTAAGTGGGTTAGAATTTAAATAAAATTAACTCGTTTAATTGCAAGTCGATTTAGTTCAATCCATTTAACTCGGATTAAATGGACTAATCCATTTAACCTGCGAACCAACCTGTTTAATTAAAGAAATTAAATCTAATTTTTTTTTGCTTTTATATTTAGATCATGATTAATTATATTTGGATATTAATAATGTTATTAGACTTATTATTTATTAATATTGAATAGTATTATATATGTTGATATTGAAATTTAAGATAATGTGTTTAGACTTCACTTATAATTGTTAATGAAACTTTATTTAATTCATTAAAATTTTTATATGTCAAGTTATAATATAATTAATCTATATTATATTTAGATTATGATATTTTATTGTTATAGATATATTATATTTGTTAATAACTAATGTATTTTATATATTTTTTAAAATTTATAATTTTAAAATTGATCCGTGAACTAATCCGTTTAAGCTCGTTAGCCTGTAAATCGAATAAGAATTGATAAAATATTAATTCATATAATAAATAGATTAACCCTATCCAATCTACTTAAGATCAACCCGCAACAAATTGAATCGAATGGAGCTGGACTACCCGCTTGACAGGTTTAACTACAGGCTTGCATGTTTTCGGTCTCTTTTGTTTATTCTTTTGAAGCATTCCTATCACATACTCATCTAAGAATGTACCAGTTACCATCCGAGCATCTTTTAAATCCATTATTATTTAGATTATGCTAATTAATATGCATCTTAAACACAATCATTGGTTAATCTTTTTAGTACAAACTGTTATATAAAATATATATGCCATAATGTTTATTATGTATATAAATAAAGCTTGTATTAAAGTTTGAATTTCAAATATTATTTTTTAGGTAATTTTATGGTTCATAGAATTTTATGTTTAAATAGGTTATTTTTTAACAATAATTCGTAGTCCTGTAATAAGATTTAATATATGTATGATTGAGTAGAAATGATAAACTTTCTATACTAATCTTTGTTAATTATTTTTACTAGGCTGAGAATTAATATACATTAGACTCCTAAGTCCTAAGCACCTATGAAATTGATGCTTAGCTTCTTTTCCACGGAATGGTTGGAAAATTTTGCTAGGAGTATCTACAAAACATTGGGTATGGTCAAAGTTTAAAGCTAACCTTTGCAAAGCTGCAAGACTACCTTGGACCTTGGCACGCTCTACGGAATATATAATTAAATCGTCTATTATTATTATAAGTTAAAATTTTTGGCTTCTGAATTGTATCAGCTAAGAGTGCTTTAGATTAGATTGAGTCAAATATCAGATTAATTAATATAATTAAAAGCTTAATTTATTAATTAAGCATACTTGTTTCCAACTTAGTGTGCGATGATACATCATTTTTATCGACAACCAATGCAGCAAAACTGGAACGAATTTCGGAAGGATCAAGGCATAAAAAAAAGTATCCCTCTATAGATGTGTCAGTTAAAAATTACTGCGCTTTAAAACAGATGCCAGTAAAGAAATCAGTGATGTTTTACTGTTCTTTAAAACTTAAAAAGAATACTGCGATTTGTCTTCTAATCTTTCCACTTTCATATAATTAACCAAGCTCTCTTCCATGGAAAACTGAAGTTAATTGGTCTTTTCAGAATAACTTACAGGTAGATTATGCTTGGGAATATTAGATTTTTCTGTACAGTTCAGCAGGTGAATAGATCATCACCCATAGTTTCATTTTTATTCATTTGTCGTACTCGTACACATTACCAAGCACAAAAAAGAAGAAAAAAATGAATCAAAAAGAGAAAAGTCATGATCACCGACAAATTCATCTTTCTCTTATCACATTTAGATTATCATGGAGAGAAATCCTCTGACAGTAATTTGCAAAACCTCACCGGCATCGGTTTCTGTGAAAATTCTCACAGAAGGGAAATAAAATCCAGTATAAGATATTACAACTCTTTTGTGAACATAATATATTCATAAGAGTTTAGTAAAAAAAAGAAAGAAACGATAGAGATCGGCCCCTGGTTCAGACGAAGAGGTTGAGTAATTTCCTCCCATCTTCTCCATTGTGATACTGATCTCCTAACCCACTATCGAAACATTTAGTGGTCACTGATTCCTCGGAATTCATCGATGGAGTCCCTGGCCGCCGCCTGATCGCTGGCTTGCAAGGCAGGACTCCTTTGCTAGAAAAGTTTGATGTTAAGCAAAGATCTAGATCTGACTGTTGCAGTTTTATTGCTGCTGACGTTTCTTCTACCTTGTTACGTTTTGTTGGCGAAACCTTGGATCTTGGACTCGAGAATCTACAATGAGAACTGGGAAATGGACGATCATGCAACTTCCACATGTCCGTACAAGTGACTTCAGCGTCGGAGGCTTCATCGGTAGCTGCTGTTGGCGATCCACCTCCGCCGTTGAGAAGCTCGGTCATCGGACGCAACGTGCCTCCCCGCAGCACAGTCTCCACGGCAGCCTGACAAACCTGCCAGTTTCCTGTCCACAAAAGCCCTACCGCTCCGTTCACCGGATTCACAGTTCTACCACAGGCTTCAAACAACAAAGACTGAAACAACGCTGCAATAACACAAACAAGTAAATAAGGAAAACAACCCAGACGAAATCATCGAGATCAAGACTTAGCACGATTCATGTTGAAAACTCTATACCAGGGCGTTGGGTTTCAGGTACGGCTGAGATGAAAGACATGAGACCAGCCCGTCCAAAGAACTTTGCAACGAAAACAGTTGCGTGTCCTTGTGATTCCGGGTTCTCAATCCACTGTAAACAAGGACGTAAAATACACGACTCGCTGCACCCTTTTCGCAAAACTCGGCAACCGTTGCAACTCATCTCTCCGGTTCCTTTGTTTCCTTTGTTATGATGTCAGGGTAAGCAAGTACATAAAACAAGCAAAGATTTTGACAGATTTTAAGGTTGCTTGATTTGCTCTGCCTGCAAGAACAGAGGAAACGGAAATAGAAACGAAAATGAAACAAAGAGAATGTCATCGGGTAAATGGTAGAGGGATATATAAATATACACACAAACCAAATGAGAGAGAACGAGTTCTGAGTTGAGAGGAGGTGAGTTTGAACCATGGTTAGGTTTAGTTTAGTAATTTTGTTTCGTATTAGTGGTTAGTGTGTTGTGTTGGGGAAGTTTTGTGTTTGATTCCAAGGACTTGGGCACAAGCGGCTCCGTGTCTCCGCAAATGGTTTTTCCTCCACCGTTGGATTCCTTTTCTCTTGAATACTATTTTTCCAATTGACGTGGTAGGTCCCACTTCTTTATTTTTATAAAGTTTTGAGTAGAACGTAGTATACGGTTAACACTATCAAATAGATAATTAGATATAAAAATTGTATAATTTAAAATGAAAACGTAAAACTAAAACTTTAAGATGTTGAAGTCTAAAACTTAATATTATATTATATTTTATATTAAAAAATTATATAAGTGTCCATATTCAAAACCCTACTAATGTAATAGAGGAAGAACAATAAATAGGTCTCTAAATTTTAGTGAAATAATAAATAAATAAATATTTTTCTCCATTTATAACGTAAAAGTTCATGTAATAGCTGACATTAGTTCTTGTATCATTTCCAATAGGTCCATGTTTAGAATCTATCTACCATAAATAATTAAAATATATTTTTATTTATTATTTTTTAAAAAAAATCAGAAGCTCAACAGTTAATACTAACAAAGGTTTATTTATTAAAATAATAAAAAATATATATTTATTCATTATTATTTGTTTTTTAACTCGATAACTTATCCTCTCACCCTTCTGCATATGATAATCAAAGTTGGTAGTGGTCGAGCAACCTTGCGTCCGAGAAGTATTGTTATGACAAATAATGGTTATGTAATTTCCTGGGCAGCACATGTAGATAGAAATATTTAATGGATAGTGGAGAAAAGATATGGCATATTTTATTGACTAATGACAAAGGGATTGGTGCGAAACCAGGAAACAGAAGCAAAACCCCACATAACGTTAGCCGGGGAAGTGAAGTAAAAGTCCAAGGGATTAAAATATTTAATCCAATACTTTGTTTGAATAAATATCTATCCGTTTATGGAATATATATAAATTGATGGGGTAAGTCCTTGCTTAAAACCAACCTGGTTATGCACTTTTTTTGTTCAATTTCCTAGGGTAGAAAAATAGGACCGTCTTTTTGTTTGTTTTCGTTACCTTGTGGGTTTGCATTAACTTAGCAACTATGCTAATGCAAATAGTGTTTGATGCTCCATAAACTTGCGGGCAAAATAATATAAAAATAAATTATATATGAATACTGTTAGATATTTAAGTTATATTTTAAATTTAAGATTTTAAATAATTTGATAATTGACTTATTAGTGTTACATTATACTATTAATGAAAAATTTAGAAAAGATAAAGAGGATGTGATCCTAAGAACTCAACTAACAAATAATTAAGCATTATTTTTTCTTACACTTATATCCCTACTTCATCTACTCTCAGGTTTCAATTCAGTTCGAAAATCAAATATAAATGATTATTAAATCACTCATATATATTAAATTAAATATAATATTACGCACAAACAATTTTTACAAACATATATGACATGATTAGTATAATAAAATTAAAAATAGTTAATTCAATAAATGAGAATATAAATTATAAATACTTTTTATAATTATATCATGACATCATTAGTTTATAAATATTATTTGTGTAAATAATAATTATTATTTTAATTTTTTTTTAGATAATTCAGATTTTACCCGATTAATTTATGAGAGAATATTAATCCAACTAATTTCTAAAGGAATATTAACTGAATATTCAGATATCCCGTTTAAATCACAAGTCGTTGGTTAAAATCGAACCTAATATGTGCATCTAAATTATATGTCACATATTAAATCCACCACCGTTACACCCCGTATGTAGTGTTATTTTAAAAATTAATTATAAAAATATATAAACTTCTAATTTTACTTTTCTAAAATATTGGTATACATGTTTAAATTTATTTAAAGTTCATCTTTACTAAGGTGCAAATATTATCACACAAACTTTTATATTATATTATCTTTAGTATTTTTGTTCCTAATATCTATGTTTATAATTGTTATAGAATAAATTTGGTTAGACTCGTAGATATCAAATAAGATGTTATATAGATCAAGCCTAACATCCTTTACAAGAAATATAGATGTAATGAAGCACACCTTTTACTGACCACAAATTTAGGGTAGAAAAAAAGTTTGTTAGGTAGGGTGTCATCCAATACTTTAATCCAAGGTTAAGTCAAAATAACGGTCCCACAAAAAAAACAACCAATAACAAAATAAATATCTTATCTTCTTGAACTATATTTTTGTATTCAAAAGGATTAGGAGATCATCAAAGGTATAATGACACACTTAAAAGAACCATTTAGAGTCAATAAGAGTATGATAATGGCCTATGATATAAGACATAAAACGAAAGATTTAAAGACAACTTTGATCGATAGGATTTGAGTATGCCCTTTATATATAAATATATTTTTCTCGGGACAAATAAAGAAAAAATCACGTTTACAAGTCCATCACTTTTATTTTCTCTCTCCTCTTTTCTAGTTAAAACTTTTCTCTTTATTTTTTTTAAAGAGAGAGAACTTTAAGAGCACCAAAACTCTATTATATTTGTTAACTTAAATGTCACAATAGGCTTACCGAAAAAGTTTTAACATCCCCTCTGATATTGGACTTTGACTATAGGAAAAGAAGTAAAGACGCTCGGGGTCTGATGAACGGTAAAGTGAACAATTTTCAATAAATAATATGATGAACAATATTTTATGAATAATATCATTGAAAATGTTTTGGGTTTGTGAACAAGTATTTTACTGCATCACAAATAGTACTTTTTTTCTCATGATTAGTATTCTCCACCTCAAAAATAGTATTCTTTACCTCCTTGTTAATAATATTCTCCAAACTTGTTTATAATAGACCATCTAACCTCAAGAATAGTATTCAAATTTAGTTTCAAAATACTTCTCTTCACTCTCATTTTATGCTTTAATTGATATCATTATATCAAGTGAGTTGCGTGCATTGTATATCTGCTTTTAAATGGTTGTAATTTGGGGCTACATTGGATTTGAGGTTTTACGAAAGCATATTCTCAAGGTTGGACTTTGTTTAGTGGTTTTTATCACGTACAAAACACCCTTTTATTGGTGCAAAATAATTTTTTACCTTAACAGTGGTGCCATTTGTGAGAATCTGCACAAACATTTTTCTTATGTAATACTCAAGCTGGCTAGTGAAAAAAGATGGTAGTTTTTGATGCTATGTTCACTATGCTGTAAAACATCAATTTTTCAATTATAGGTAGTTTGGTCATGTTATTACCGGGTATTTTCGTCATATGCATGTACGGATAAAATTATCAAGTGATTGACACCATAATTGAGGTTTAA
The DNA here is from genome assembly GCA_035590515.1 of Trichilia minutiflora. Classification (NCBI taxonomy): domain Eukaryota; kingdom Viridiplantae; phylum Streptophyta; class Magnoliopsida; order Sapindales; family Meliaceae; genus Trichilia; species Trichilia minutiflora. The sequence continues at coordinate 12,975 of JAVXUL010110697.1, forward strand.
TAACTAATTGTGAAAGATATAAATGATAAATGGTTACATATAAAAAGAGGTTTAATTATAGTAACGAGTTTCGAAGGGATTTTTACTTAAATTAAGACCAAAGATTTGCCGGTGAATTTTTGATACTCGAAGAGGGATGTAAGAACTTATAGTAGGAGAGAAAATAGTACAAAAACAAACATCGAATGAGGCTAGAAAAAAAAAATCAGAGTCGAATGAAGGAAAATAGGATAGGAGAAACTAGGGGAAGATTGATCCTAGGAACGTCCATAGGACCAATGCTGGATTGCCTTGATCGACATTGGAAATGACATCGATCATGGCACCAATTACCAAATTTGTAACAGATCAGCATTGGTTTCCTCTCTTAACCAATGTCGGATATGTTTTCATCTCTTGAAAAATATCATTTTTGTCCTTTCTAGAATTTTTTCTTCTTTATATACTCAAGGACATTTTTATAATTATATAAGGTATTATAAATAAGGGTAAACCCTTTGATTCATTTATTTTTCTCCTTCCCTTCAATTTTTGCTCATAATCTCTCCCACTTTTGATGTGTCCCACATCGGTTCCAGAGGAGGATTCTTGGCCAATTATGTAGTCTGGTCCCTTCACTCTCAAGTTAGTTTTTGTGATGGAGTTTAGGCTCAGGTTCATATCACCTTTTCAGGTCTCTATAGAATTCATTTACCTTTTAGTTTCTTTAATTTTTTTCAATTAAACTTTAATTTCTCACTTAAAATGTAATATCTCATTTTTGACTCAAGGATATTTTGATAATTTTACTCATAAAGACATTGTTGTCATTCTCAAAAATATATGTTTGGATGTTAATACTAGTTAATTAACTTTTTGTTGATGTTTAATAAGTGTTTTGAGAAAATTTGCATGAAATTGGATAAATTTGAGAAAAGTCCCTTTGAGGTATTATTTATGCATTGGGGCTTCAATTATAAATTTCTGTTGATCGAAAAGGACAATTGGGAAATAGTTTATTCCTACTTAAAGAGTACAGAAATACAAATGTGTAGAAAGAAATTTGAGTTAAATCAGATGTTAGATGAGTGAGATATAAGCATTAGAACTAAGGGAGGCCAAAAACCAAAAGTATGAAATATATAGCCCTGGATAAAGACAAATCAGGGCCCTGATCAACCAAGACTGTTGCACCTGACTTAGCACCGGTCATGTCTAAGACATATTATTCACCGGTCCTAGAATCGGTTTTAGCACCGGTTTGAGTTCTAAAGGTGAAATCAGCACCGAACCATGTTTTGCTTGGAAAAGAATTTTCTATCCCTTTTTAAATGCTTTCTTTTTCATTTTTCTTTTGTTTCAAGGTTAATTAAGTCTTTCCCAAGCATTGTGTGTGTATATATATATATATATATATATATATATATATATATATATAAGCTGGGAGGTGATTATTCAAGTCATTTTTTTTACTTTTTCTGCTTTGTTTTCTCTCAAGGTTTAAAGGTTTTCATGCATAGTTTTTTTCAAATTCATTTTCCTTTTGTTTTTTTCAATATTTGATTGATTAAACTTCTGTTTTTTACTATAAAACACTAGTATATGAAACCCTTTACCATTTATGAACTTCGTTTCATCAACTTGACTGAAAAATCGATGGGAGAAAACAAGGGTTTATTGTTTATGGAAGAAGATTTATGACAATTGACATGAATTAAAAATTTCAAGGGTTAAATTAATTCTTTGATAAAGCTCTTAACATCTTATTTTGTTAATTTCATATTTTGATCTAGTATATGAAATTGAGTTACCATTCATTACTGTTTATCCGAATTTGATATTTGTATAATCATAGTTATTTAAAGTCAAAATTATATACGTGTATTAGATTTAGTCGTTTAGAGACTAATTAGCAAGAAATTAGAATTTCTTTAATGAGAACTAAGAGAGGTAGCAAGTGTAAATGCTGAAATAAATTCGATTACTTTCGAATAATGTTAAAAAATTGGTCATAGGGTTATATTAACGAGAAACAAATAAATGGTCGAGTTATGGATTGATTATAATGAATAGTTATTGACTAGAAATTCAAGACTAGTATGCTTAGTCGTGTATGCGAATTGTATTGTTACATCTCGAGTAACAAAAATTGAGATAAATATTGAATTATGTCCTCAAGTACCAAACTCGTGTAAGAGAGTCCCGAGCAGTGTCATGAATAATAGGGAGTGCAAACCCTCCTTACTATGAGTGGATTTTTAAATGATTTCTCATTTCATTTTTAATGTTTTAAGTACATTATTTGATTTAATAAGATTAATGATTGTTGAAATGTGTTTTATTTATGAACAGAAACAGTTACATTTCATTATGTTTCCAAAAACTATGTTTATATCTATCTATCTATCTATGCTTATGTATACAAGATTTTATGGTTATTAAGAACTTTGATAATGTTTTAGGAGATAGTTATGAGACAATTTTAGTAAAGAAAAATTTATATGTTTTCATCATTTTTTGATTGTTTATGAAAACTAAAGGTTTTGAGAAGTTTGAGCAAAAAGTATAGTTTATGTATTCTATGATAAGTAAATGGATATCATTAGGATTTCAAGTAATTTCAAAAGCTATGCATGTTTATAGGACAATTTCCATGAGTGAAAGTAGTTAAGCTTTCACTATGTTTTCAAAAATATTCTTATGATTTACGAAAGTATGTAAGTAGAATTTTAAATGAGTTTTCATTTTATTTTAAAATGTGAAATAAGAATTATTTGATTTATAAGAGTTGATGATATCTAAATATGTTTTAACATGAACGTAAGTAGTTAGGTTTATAGAGTTATGTATGAATATAAAATGTTCATATTTATTGAGAACTTCAAAAATGAATTGAAAATGTTTTATCAGTTATGAAGATATTTATATTTCTATGAATGTTGTCATGACTATGAATACATGCATGTGCTGTAATATAATATATAGAGATAGAGAGATGCCATAACACTGATTCATAGATTAGGTGGAATGCTCATCCATCTGAGAATGTTTGAGATTGAGTTATGTCCTTTGCCTAGTCAACCAAGTATCCCTGGGCATAGACCAGAGTACATAGTTATGATAATGTGCATACATACATATATACATATGAACACATACACACACACATTTGTGTGTAAACGATGATATGCCTATGTATGTGATTTTACTCATTTGTGTCCTGTAGGACTAGTTCTTAGTTTTGTTCAGTTATGGTGTTTAGTATGTTCAACACTCATTTCTTGAGACATATATACAATGATTGTTTTATCTGTTCACAAATTCTTTTCTAAGACTTAACCTTCCCTCTCATCTCAATTTTGTATGTTCTTCTATTTTACAGTAAATGTCTAAAAGGTAGACAAGTGGAGTTGCATATCAGTATACAGTTACTAGGGTTTGAGTTTATTCATACAGAGTAGTCTTATGTTTGGGCATTATGGCCCTAATATGTATTTGAGTACTAACAAATATGTAAACATATTTACACACGTTAAGTTATGTATATGTATGATTTGAGCATAGAGTCTCATGTTACAGTTTTAATGGAATGAATCTAATCTCATTTATTGTATTGTCAGTTAATTGGGTCAAGTCCCATCTGTTTATGTATAATCTGTATATAACAAGTTATAAATGTTAAATGTGTGTTAGTAAAAGGTCGAAGGAGATAGGCTAACCTTATCTTCTGTCAATCATGCTTCAGAGATTTTCGATTGTGATATAAAATCACAAGAATTCAACACTCTTTATACTCTATAAGCTTTATTTTTTTTTATTTGAGTAAGAAATCAAAATATGAGGAAATCTAGGGTTTTGATTATTTGGGGATTTTCTGTGATTAACAAAGATTAGAACTCTTTAAGATTAAACCACACTATTGGTAAGATTTTTAACTCATTTTAAGTGTTAATTTAAAGTTTTAGAAAAATTAAAATTAATATTTACTATTCATTTAAAAATTTTAGAATTTGGGCCTTAATTCCACTAATTCGAGTTAAAATATACTATATAGAGGTTAGAATAACTTGAATTGAGATTAAATTATAAAAAATTAGATTTAAAGCTGGTAAAATTGATTTGTGTAGCGAATTATAAATTAAATTGAGTAAGATTTTAATGGATAAACGTTGTTAAAAGATTGGCTATGATATTTCACTATTAAAAATCAATTAAATGGTCAAAAAATCAATTAAGGAACAAATGTCAACTAGAAAACATAGGATTAGTTATAATAATCATAGCATATACGAATATACGATTGTATTACTATTGATTGAGGTCTAGAAATTAATGGGCATTGATATATGTATAAAATAGGTATTGATTACATGAGAAAGGAACCCACTCAAAGTGAGGAATTGTTAGGGAGTGTATATTTTGGCCAAGTGTGAGTGAACTCTCCTTTGCTTTGCTGTTTTTAACTTGTTTTTATACAAACTAATAGTTTAAAATTTTCTAATAATTATATGTGTTTGGTTTAGATTTTATTTTGTTTTCAAATAAATAAATGTGACCTATAGTTATTGTTACTTGTATGAGATTAGGAGGTCAAACATGATTTATTATGATGATGATTTTATGAATAAAGGTACATTTAAATGCGATGATTATATTATAAACAAATGATTTACAAAATGTTCTTTTAGATTTATGATAATTTGGTATATATGATATCTATTGGGATTTTATGATCATTTATTTGGATTTTAGATAATTTGGTATATATGTTTTAGTGATATGGTCAGTAGGCCAGGATTATATGACATTGTAACTACAAAGTATTAGTAGTTTAGAGCGAACCTAGGAGAGACCATCTGGGTGAGTTGTGCATTAGTGGGACCATTATGAGAGAAATGATAATCTTATTATATAATGGAGTGGTCTATTAGGACAAAAATATCACGGACAATTACGGGTGGTAACACACCCATGACTACTTGAGGTAAACTTTAGTGATGGACAAGTTTTTTAATAAAACTAAGTATACATATCATTTGCTTCTAAATAAATAAATAAATCATACTTTTATTAAATCATCATTGGTTTTTACATGTAAAAAGAAAATTACTAACAGCTCGAGATTGCTCTTAGTTAGAGTAATTACTGAAAAAAAAAGAATCAGCTTAATGATTTTCAAAACAAATAGACTAAGGTTTTAAAAGGAATAAAATATTTTCAATATTTTTAATAAATTATTTTGTTTTAAACTTTTGACTAAATTATTAGGTATA
>JAVXUL010110785.1:0-18214 GCA_035590515.1 Trichilia minutiflora
ATTCGGTCGACCGAACTTGCAGAAAATTTGAATTTTTACAGAATAGGCCCCACACGAGCCACATATCACTCCCACAACCCCATAAAGCCTGAGATGAATGCAGAGACATGAATTAAAAGAATAGAAAAGGACAATTATACCCTCGAGGTGAGGTACGAGAAATTACATTTTCCTTGGAAAAAATGTGAAATGGCAGAAAGAAGACAAGGAGATGAAGATTCCAGCTTCAGCAAAAGTACCGCTTGTGGAGGAGAAAACATTTCCCTGATCGGGAAGGAGCCCTGGTCAGGAAATAGACATGTGGATGGATTTTTAGCCAACAGGGTAGAAACGTTGGAGAGAGAACTCCTAGAGGTCAGGAGACAAATGGCCAGGGAACTTGTTTCCCTGAAAGAAGAGGAACACCACCCATCATAAAGGAACGGGTCAGTCAGTCTCCCTAAAATCAAGGTGCAGAGAGGGTTCGGGGATCCAAAGAGGTATATGATCGTATATTCAAGCAGAGATTGACACCTGGGTAGAAAAGAAAAGTTAAGGCAACTAAGAGGCTGAAAAAGCCTTATGTGCCTCAGAAAATAAACACCCCCTTCAAAATTCATGAAAGGCGTGGATACAGGAGGAATATCATTGATGAGAATCCCGAAAGGGCAGATCAATCAGAAGTAGAACATAGCCTGGCCTCCACTGACATGAGGTTCTATCTAAATGAGAAGCATTCTCGAAAAAAGGAAGCAGCTGTCGCAATCAATATGTGATCTGGGGGCTTACAACATCCCTACTCAGGGAAGGAACCCAACAACAGAGAGGATCCCCATCTCAGATTTCGAATCTCTTTTCTCAAAGAAGATCTTATCTTTGATCCTCCCCAGAAAGTTTAAGATGCCCCAATTGCCTCCCTACTCAGGGAAGACTGATCCATCCCTACACGTTGACACATTTAGAGAGATAATGTTGATTTAAGGTCAACTAAATTGCGAATGTACCGTCATTTTTCCTTGACTTTAAAAGGGCCAGCTCGACGTTGGTATAAGAACCTGCCACCATCGGGCATCAACAATTTCAGTCAATTGGTAACCCTCTTTAAAAATGAGTTTAAGGGAGCGGTTGCCATCAGTCAAAACCTGAGCACCCTGCTGTCCATTCGTCAAGGAGCAGGAGAGACTTTAAAAAGTTTTGTGCGTAGATACCATAAAGAAGTGATAAAATTAGGGGCTTACCATCATCTTTTGGCCCTGAAAGGATTGAAAAAGGGCCTGCGATTGAAAAGGGCTTGGTATACCATTTATCGGCGTACAATAGGCACGTATAAAGTAGACTGGATGGAATTGTTAGATGAAATCAAAATTGAAGGAGAAATGATGCTAAGGATAAAAGAAGAAGCCTAAGCAGTACCGACCAGGAAGGAACATCCTCAGGAAGTATGGCAAAAGGGAAAAGGGGCTGATTACGGAAATCCCAAGCATGATAGGAGGGGTTCAGACAGGGGAGATAGGGGTCAAGGAAGGTTTCTACCCTGAGCCCCTAGAGATGATAGGCCTTTAAAGCAACATTCAGTAAAGAGTCTACCCAAGAGGGTAGAGCAAGTAGCTACCCAGGGATTAACTCCACTGAAGGTGCCCCTGTCAGAAATATATGAGTACGTGAAGAGTCGAAGCCTCCTAGCTCCTCATCCCTAGACTATGAAGGCAAAAACGCCCAAAAAGAACAAGGGGCGATTCTGTGAATTCCACATGGAGAGTGGCCACACCACTGACTAATGCGAGGATCTGCAGAATTAAATTAAGGTGTTAGTCAGAAACAGTTATCTCATGAACTACATCAATTCTCAACATCTCCTCCTAGGATCCGAGTAACACCAGGGTGATGAGGACAACCTTGAACAGGACCCAGGTGTCACGATCATCTCAGGGGGCGTTACTCTGGCAGGAATATCGAATAATTTCTGAAGGAATTATGTATGCTATTCACTACCTAGCCATTCTTCGGACGTTTATGTGATGAATGTGCTGGCAGACAAAAGGGCAAGGATCGCCACTGTACCCATAATGTTCACTGATGAAGACGAAGTGGGGGTTTACTATCCCCACGATGATGCATTAGTGGTGGTAATGGGGTTTGCCTCAAAGCAAGTCAGTAGAATTCTGATTAACACAGATAGTTCAGCCGATATCATTTTCAAATATATGTTGAACTCCCTAGGCATTGAAGACTTAGAATTAATCCCACTCATTTTCACTTTACATGGGTTCGGGAATTCATGCATCACTCCTTTGGGGTCAATACAACTGCCAGTCATCATGGGGGATAAATCATATCAAAAAACAGCCATGGTATATTTTAAGGTGGTTGATTTGAAGATCCCTTACTCCGCCATTCTGGGAAAGCCTTTTCTCAGGAATATTAAGGCAGTGGAAAGTATCCACTACTTAAAGTTAAAATTTTGAGCTAGGAAAAGGATTGACATCGTGAGGGGAAACCAAAAAGAGGCAAGGTCGTGTTTTACCACCTCTTTAAAGCAGGCTTACTGCATTCGTAAGAGGCTATTGGAGGATTCTCTTGAATAGGATATCAACCCTTCAATCAACGCAGGAGCAGGAGTAGCACCTATCAGTATGGTCAGGGAAAACAAAGAAGCACTAGCCCTTGGCTGGAACCAGAGAAAACCCTGACTAACGTGATCATAGATGAGCGCTACTCTAAAAGGGTCCTCAGGGTTGGAACCCAATTAAACCCTGAACAGAGACAGACTATAATACTAAGATAAAATACTGATGTATTCGTCTAGAATCATACAGATTGGTTTCATCCGAGAAGTTAAATACCCAGATTGGTTGGCCAATGTTGTTCTAGTCAAGAAAGCCAATGGAAATTGGAGGATTGTGTTGACTTCACCAATTTGAACAAAAAGTGGCCAAAAGATAGTTTTTCCCTGCCACGAATCGACCAATTAGTAGATTCCACAGTGGGGCACGAATTATTAAACTTCATGGATGTATTCTCAAGGTACAACCAGATACAATTGCATCCACTAAACCAAGAGAAAATAGACTTCATCACCGATCAAGGGCTGTATTATTACAAAATTATGCCTTTTGGTCTGAAGAATGCAGGGGCCACTTTTCAAAGGTTGGTGAACAAAGTTTTCAAGTCGCTGATAGGACAATCTATGAAAGTATACGTGGATGATATGGTCTCAAAATCCGTCAAGACTTTAGATCATCCTCTTTACCTGGAACAGGCATTCTCATAACTCAGGAAAAATCGGTTGAAATTAAACTTTGAGAAGTGTGCCTTTAGAGTCAGGTCAGAAAAATTCCTAAGCTTCATAGTCAGCAAAAGAGGCATTAAAGCCACCCCTCAGAAGATACAGGCGATCCTGGACTTAAAGAGTCCCAACACATTGAAGGAGCTGCAAAGTTTGATAGGAAGACTGGCCGCTCAAAGCCGTTTTATTTCTCAGTGCATTGACAAGTGCCACCCCTTTTTTAGGGCTGTCAAAAAAGGCAAGGGAATGATATGGGATGAGCAGTGTGAAGAATCCTTCAAACAACTTAAGGATTATCTAACTTCCGCCCTACAGCTGGTCAGTCCTTTGCCACAAGAAATTCTTTATCTCTATTTGGCTATCAAGTTCAAAGGCCTATATACTACACTAATAGGGCCTTAATAGATGCCGAGATGAGATATTCAGCACCAAAGAAGCTATCTCTGGCACTCGTTTTGACAGCCAAGAAGTTACGGCGGCCTTATTTTCAGGCTCACCCAATAGTGGTACTAACCAGCCAGTCGCTTCGATAAATTCTTCACCGACCTACTTTATTAGGAAGGCTGGTTAAGTGGACAGTAGAACTTAGCGAATTTGACATCGATTTTCAACCTTACAAAGCCATTAAAGGACAAGCTCTTACAAATTTTGTAGCTGAGCAGACTATTGTAGAAATACTATTCATCTTTCAATCCCTCAGTTTATCTAAACAGATGGAGGTGGATATCCCTGACCCGAAGGAGTCTCTTACCTGATATATGTGGATTGACGGGTCAGTCAGTCAAAGCGGGGGAGGTGTAGGCGTTATAGTGATCAGGCTAGAAAAAGAGGAGGTCAGGTATGCTTTAAGATTTCTTTTCCTGTAACTAATAATGAAGTAGAATATGAAGCTTTGTTGGCAGGATTAAGAACAATACAAGAGATTGGGGTTCGAAAACTCACCACCAACAGTGATTCACAACTTCTTGTGAATCACTTAAATGGATCATATCAAGCCCGGGAAGAAAGTATGAAGGCTTATCTTGTAGAGACTCGACACTTAATCAATCAATTCGAGAAGGTGGAGATGCGAAAGATTCCCCAATAAGAGAATCTCTTGGCTGACGCGTTGTCAAGACTGGCCTCATCCCTAGCAGAAAACATTCTCAGGATAATTCCTGTAGAAACCCTGGGACGAAAGAGTACCTCTTCACCTAAGAGCACTAGTGTCTTGACTTCTCAGGAAGAATCCTCAACATGGATGGACCCTATCCTAGAGTACATCAGTGAGGGCATCCTGCCACCCGACAAAAACGAGGCTCTCAGGGTCCGGAGAAAGGCTGTCAAATTCACTGTGATAGAGGGCACCCTACACAAAATGAAAATCGGCACCCCATACCTGAGATGCCTGGGACCACAAGAAGCTGAAAAGGTGTTGGATGAGATGTACCAGAGAATTTGCGACAACCACAGTGAGAGTAGAAATCTGGTTCACCGAGTGCTCAGGTAGAGATATTTTTGCCCAATTATGAGTGAAGACACCCATCAGCTTGTACAATGATGTCGTACTTGTTAGGTAATACAAAGTAATACAGACATCCCCGACAACCTCCAGAAAATCTGACCACTTTGCTAAGTCCTTTGCCATTTACACAATAGGGACTTGACCTGATAGGACCCTTTCCACTTGCTAAGGCATAGGCAAAATACTCCATTGTGGCCATTGACTACTTCATAAAATGGGTAGAAGCGGAACTTTTGTCCAAGATCACTGAGAAGAACACCATCGCTTTCATCCAGAAGAACATTCTTTATCGACATAGAATTCCTAACGTCTTGATTACAGACAATGGAAAGCAATTCGATAATAAGGGAATGAAGAAATTCTACAGTGAATAGAATATTAATTTAAGACTGGCATCCCCTGCTCATTCGAAAGCAAACTATCAAGTTAAGGCAGTCAACAAGACTATCAAGAAACTACTCAAGAAGAATCTGGGTGAGAGAAAGGGAGTTTGGGCAAATGAACTCTCGCAGTTTTGTGGGCTTACCGGATCATTGTAAATGTAGCCACGGATGAGACGCCCTACTTTCTGACCTATGGATTTAAAGCAGTAATCCCAGTCGAAGTGGACATCCCAACATTCCGCACTTCTCATTTTAGTGAAGAAAAAAATCAGCGAGTCATGCGTCTTGACTTAGACTTAAGAGAGGAACCCAGGGATCGTGTTTTAATCAGGACAGTTGCCTACCAATAAAAAGTATCTAGGTCCTACAATCGAAAAGTAAGGCCCCGTTCATTTAGGGAAGGTGATCTCGTACTCGAAGAATTACCATCAATACCTGAGTAGCATTGGAATGATCCCTGAGCGCCAATTGGGAGGGACCGTATCAAGTGATCAAGGCAGTTAGATCAGGAACCTACAAACTTGCCCGATCAAATGGCAGCATTTTGAGCAAAGCCTGGTGCACGAAGATACTAAAAAAATACTACCCCTAACAGAATTCTTACTCAGGCGAATCCAAATGTAAAACTTATAATAATTGTTTCTTCATGAATAAAAGAAAAAAGTATTCAAGTATCTGTTTGCATCTTCTCTAAAGAATCTTTTTTAAGCATTAAAGCTAAGGGTAAGGTTGGCTATGTGCCCTAAAAATCCCTTAACACTTAGCCATTTTTAAATTCTATCCGTCTCAGGTACCGTAAGCCATTGACCTTGATCAGGTATCTTTTACGTCTAAGACCTAATCAATGATAAGGCATTATAAACCCTGGCTGGGTCAGGTCCTTCTAAGGTTAAGGTTGGATAAAGGCCTTAAAATCCTTTAACACTTAATCATTTTTAAATTTTATCCATCCTAGGTACCGTAAGCCCTTGATCCTGATCAGGCATCCTTTGCGTTTAAGACCTGATCAATGGTAAGGCGTGATAAACCCTGACCGGGTCAGGTCCTTCTAAGGTTAAAATTAGCCATATGCCCTAAAATTCTTTAAATACTTAGAAAAGTTTTTTCAAGTGATAATTAAAGTTAAGGTTGGCAAAATGCCCTAAAATCCCTTAAATACTTATAAAATTTTTTCAAATGATAATTCGTCCTAAATGCCACAAGTCCTGGGTCGCATCAGGCATCCTTAAGTGACTAAGACCTGATCAAGTGAGGCGTGGTAAACCTTGGTCGAATTAAGATGAGAATTTTAAAGACTTGAAGACCTTTGAAGATCCCCTCCAAAGTTTCCCCCATTTTGGAGTGGATGTCTGACCTGAAGGATTCTTAACTATTCTTATCAAGTTAGTGAATTCTTTTGAAGTTAGATTATTGCTAAGTTATGAAAATAGTAAAAGAAAGAAAAGGACTTGCAAAGAATAGAAATGCAAAAGAGTCCTTTCATTAATTGAGTAAAAATTATACATGTGCTTTATGTACATACAAAGGTGCAAGTACAAACGGGTCAGGAAGATTTAAAGAATGTCACAAAAAGTTCTAAGTCCTAAAAAATCTACGTATACAAGGGAGTACCTCTCTTATTCAGATAATTTTTTTGACCTGGGGTGTAAGGGAGACGTCCCCACTAGAGTGGCCTAGGGCGGGGACAGGGGCAGGGGGGTCTTTGCCATTTTCATCCTGGGGAGTGGGGGCTTCTTTTTCTTCATCGTCCAGGTCCCCTTCATCAGCATCCTCCACCGCCTCCTGGATCGACATCTTAGAAAGCTCTTCTGCACCAGATATCTCTGATGTACCCGGGACATCACAGCCCAGTTGGTCAAAGAGCCAGTGCAGGTCTAATTGCGGGTACTCGTGAAGAAAAAGACGGTTGATCAGGTTAATTCCTTCGTTAACTCCCTAGTCAAAACGAGTTTCTAACTAGGAGGGTACTGCCTGTAATTTTTTAAACTATTCATCAACACTATATTGCAGTGTTTCATTCATTTCTTCTAAGGCCTTGTACTCCCCCCAGATACCCTCGAGCCTCCCTTTAATTTCTTCATAATTTATAATAATCCGGGAGTTCTGCTCCTTCAATCGATCCCTTTCATCTTTCAAGATCCGATTGGAATCAATCAGCTTTTTACATTGACTTTCGAAATGTTGCTTGACCTTTTTGCAACTCGTCTTTTTCCTCTCCAGCACCTGGACTTGACCTTCAACTTTGAATAATTTGGCCTTGTAGGCCTCCTCACTCTTTACGCAGTTCAATTTTTCTTTAAGAAGGTGGGATTTTTGCCCCTCTAAGCCAGAGAACCCGGCTATGAGTTACTCTTTTTCCTTGGAGGTGCTTTCTCGGGCCAGGGAGATGGCTTTTTGAGACCTTTTCTCCAACTTCTTCACAGTCTTCACGACCTTTTGTTGGACAACAATGGCTTTTTTGAAATCCTCGATGAACATGTCCAAGGTGAAGGCGTTCTGGATTAACAAAGACATTGGTCAGAAAGTTATTTAAGGGTTACTTGAAACTAAATACCTTACATTGATTTCAAAAAAACAAGGCAAAGATAACTTACCCGATGGACGTGGAAGCTCATGGAGTCAAGTTCCTCCTCGGAGGATAAGTACCCCATATCCCTGCTCATCCCCGGGCAAATAGCCTCCCTTCCCCGATTCATCAAAGAGAGAAGATGCCCAAAAATCTCTCTCTTCTCCTCGGGGAGATCTTCTACCACCAAATCGATATCCCCTGACATCACAGTAGTAAGGTGGAAGGGATCTTCAATTTCAAAGAGGGACGGGTCCTTTTGCCCACGCCCCAGGCCTTCACCTAACTCCAAGCTCCTGGCTTTGGTTGATCCCTGTGGTTGTTTGGGTAACAACCACCCCTTCTTCATCCCACCCCGAAACTTGGATGATTGAGGCGCCTTTTATAAGGACTGGGACATTCTCTGATTGTTGTTTAAAGGGGCGAGAAGGGGAGTCGATTTTCTTCTTCTTCTTTCTTTCCTCCCGGCTGTCTTCCAAGGGTCTTTTACTATTATCATTCATCGGGCCCAAGTCATCTTTTCAGAGATGCTTCGGGGTCTCCTCCCTGGGCACCTTCTTGAAGGAGATGCCCTTCTCCTTGGGGTGCTCCGTCTGGCTGCCCCCCTTCCCGAAGCTTTCTTGGCATCCCCTTTTATGGGCTCTTTGCCCTTATTCCCCGGGGGCTTCAGCTCAGGGTCAGTTGGTTTTACCCCCTTTGAGCCCCGCTTTGAAAGCAGCCCCTTCAAAACGTCAGTCACCTTTTACATCTTGTTCGTCCCAACAATTACAAAAGTATAGAAGATAAGTTCAAGGAAGGATCGAGTGTAATTTCTAAAAATTTAAGTTAACATAAAGAAGATTTTTTACCTTTGTTCATGTGAGTTCTGATCTTGATCAGCTCACTCTTGGTAGCTGCCTTCAAAATCAGGCCAAACTTCACCTAGGCATCTGCGCTTAAGAGGGCCTTCACATCCATCGGGGCCAGGGCATCCACCCTCATAACCATGTCCTTCAGGAATTATGGCTGCTCCTGACTAAGCTCTGAACAAGAAAAAGTCAGTCAGAATTACTTCCAAGCATACATTTTTTCAAGATCTCAAATTTTTATGCATGTATGTATACCCCGCTCCTAGAAAGTGATGGGGATGACAACCTGAAATGACCCCGCCCAGTTTCTGTTGATGATAAACCAGCGATCCTTTCAGTTTTTATTACTGCAAGGACTCTCCTTCAACTTGGACTAGTATCCTGGACGGATTTGTAGATAGTACCACCCCGGGTACCGGTTTGTATTCTTTTTAAGGGTGTAAAAATGCAACACCTCATCCGGGGTGGGGATAGGAGCGAAACCCTCCACTTTCAGTATTAAAAGCCCCCCCCCCCCCCAAGACTCTCCAACTGTTCAGGGTCAGTTGGTAGGGGGGATTTAGAACGCCTCAAACATGTTGGCGAAGTAGCCTTGAAGGGGGAAGCGAACCCCAAGCAATAAATGCTCTTCGTTGAAAGCTACTTCGCTTGGCTCCAGAGCGCTTAGAATCTCTTCAGCCCTGGGAATCCTAAGCTAGACCTCTACCGAAATTTTATATATACGGTGGTAAGTCTCAAGGTCTGCCTGAGTTATTGCAGAGGGGAACCAGTCCGCCTCATTGGGTCCCCTGGCCTGGGCCTAGTTAGTGATGTCCCTCTCGCCATCACCCCTCTCGTGGGTTGGAGTGGCCGCATGACTGGACTCCCTCCAACGAGTAGCATCTTTTGAACTTCTTCTAGCAGCCATTTCTTCACGAAGTTTCAGCAAATACCTGCAACCAAAAACACACAAAGACAAGAAAGCAGTAAAAGCACAAAGCAAATGTAGGGAGAAATCTTAGAAAGAGAGTTAACTTTTGTGACAATGACGGCTGAAGGAGGGGGTATTTATAGGAGAAGAGGAGTAATCTCCACTGTAGATTTAAACGGACAGGGAGCTGACACATGTCCCAATCCGTAAATGCCTTCGCACAGGAATTGAAGAACCGTCACATCCTTTCTACAGTGTTCCACATATGGTACCCTCCCAGCTTTGCATTTAAAAATCTGTCAAAAATCGAGAAGCCACCCTCTTAGCAATAACTGTTGATAGTTGTTGTCAGTTGTCAACAATTGTCAACAGTTATGAAGTGACCCCTAATAAGGGGTAATTAATACAGACGGGATAGATACCCAGGCAAGACACATCAGTAACAGGCCAACAGATCCGTTAGAAGAAAGAGAAAAGACCCAAGTAATCAGGAAAAGTCCCCAACACGCCAACCGTCTTAGTGGTCGGTTACGCTACCCGTCAAACCAAAACCCTGATTCAATTCCCCATTGGGGCGATTCGTCTTAGGCATAATTTTCTGGCACAAGCTCTACGAGTCTCACACAAGAAACTTGGGGACTAGATGTTTGAGAAAAAATACTGAGGTGATATGCGGACGCCCTATCAGTAAGACATGTGACAAGAATTGAGGTGTAAATCATAAAAAGTTCCCAGCTCAGGCATATTTTGTCCTATGGGATCCCCGACTTAAGCATATTCTACCCAGGGTATCCTTTCTCAGGGATTCCCGTCTCAAGAATTCTTACCATTATCGATAACGCGTCTCAGGTATCCGAAAGTTGGAGCTTGTAGAACACCCTTCGACTCAGAAAACAGGATAACTTCTTAGGAAAATCGTCCTAGACCAGAAATTTCTCCTTAACTGGCTCTCAGGCAATCCCTAACCAGGGTATCAGTAGACACGTGCCCCCTCCCACTCAAAAATAGGAATGATTGATAACAATTGGGCCATTAAAGACACCTATCCCCTCTCTGATCATTTTCAGATGATGGGATAGTGATAGGCTTGCAAAGTCTACAGCTATGACAGCACCATTAAAGGAATTCGGTTGCACACTACCCCATGTCAGACATCACATCCTTTTCATTCTCCGATGTCAAGTCACGATACTATTCAGATCGGGGGCATTATAAAAACCAAACTTCTTCAATGGTGAGAAGGTTGGACTCTTGAACATTGGGACTACACACTTCGAAATTGAGAGAAATCCGACAAACAGATTATTACCGTTCTTTATTCACTATCTCCGTTGGGTAATATCATACATTTCTTTTCTCATTTCGGGATCATTTTCGACTTCTTCTTGCTGCTTTCACTGAAAATATCTTTTATTCCTCCATTAATTTTCTGACTTAAGCATCGGAGTTTCTCCATCGGGAACCTCTCCCGGAGTCACTCCGAAGGTGTTTATTCTCTTTGTAGGCTTAGGAGGTGAAGTTTTGCAGGAAACAATCACTCTTACGGTCATTCTCCGGTATACCACTTATCGTTTGACAAATACCACCTTGCTCTTATACCTCATCAACTGAGTGATTCCACGTTGGCCGCGAGGAGGGTCCAAGGATAATTCTTGCACCACCAATAATTTTTAAAAATGTATCCCAATAATCTTTCAAATAATATTAACTAATTAAAGGGTAATATTATATACATCTCAAATGAAGTAACATACAATTATTAAATAATAAAAGTATACAATAGATAGTTTTAATTTCTTTAAAACCCATATATTATTTTTGTTTGGGGAAAAATGCAAGATTGACATGTGGATACTCATCAGCAGGGTACATGACATGTGGTCAGATGGTCATCCCAGGAAGCCCGCATCTTAAGAATGTCATCATCTCAGGCATCCTTCGCCCTAGGTATTCCACAGTCCCAGGAATTTCATCACCTCAGGTCCCAGGTTGATAGTTAGAGTCTTCAGACACACTCCGTCCTATGAACCAGGCCAGCCTCCCAAGAGATGCAAGCCAGTTGGTGCAAATTTAAGCAATCACTACAGTCAGGGATTCCTTCCATGTCTAGCTTGTAGGAGATCCTTAACCACGATACCTGTGGACACATGCCCCCCTTCATCTAAAAATAGGAATGAGTGTTGACAGCAGACCTACTATCGAGGTAACTGTCCACTATAAATGCACCTATCCCATCCTCTAATCATCTTCAGGTGATGGAATGATGTCAAGTCTGCCACCTTCAGATATGTCAGCAATATTAATAAAATGCGACTGCACTCTGTCCCATGACAGGCATCACATCATTCTTATTCTTTGATGCCTAGTCACCAGCAAGGGGCACTATATAAAGGCAGCTTGTTCAATGAAGAGGGGACTTTTGGGAGACTTTTGGACCCTAGGAACTCGAAATCACTGTCTCCTTCAACACTTTTTCTCATTCAACATCCACTTTGATAACCTTTACCTTGTGTTCCTTCACATTTGTCATTTCCAGTTTCTTTCTCCTTTGTTCTTTGGAAACAACACTTCTTTCTTTTATTATGTTCTGACTTAGGTATCGAAGTTTCTTTGTTGAGAATCCTACCCGACGTCACTCCGAAGGTGTTACTGTTTTACAGACTTAGGAGGTGAAGTTTCGTCAGAAACAGCCATGCTTTTAGTCGTCATCCGGAGGAAGAGTCACTGTCCGTCAACAGTCTCATCACCCTCATACCTCACCAACTGAGTCATTCCACGTTTGTCGTGAGGAGAGTCCACGGATAATTATCGCACCAATAATTTTATTTTTTATTAATAATTTTATGAGACATATTTTTATTATTTTTATTTTTTATTAAATAACTCGGTTGTCATTTTATTTTTGAAAACATATCAAATTTATCCAAAGAAAGATGTTTTAGGATTTTAAGAGATAGTGTTAAAGAATTTAATTAAATTAAAATACACAAATTTATTTTTTATTTGACATATTTAACATAATTATAAAATTCTATCTTTATATTTTTATCTTTTAAAATAATTAAAATTAATTTATATAATTAGAATATTAATTATTTATATAATACTTGATAAATAATTTTTTTTAAAAATAATACTAAATGTATTTCATATTTCTTATTTTGAGAATCCATGAGTAGGACACATTTTTAAACTTTAAAAATATAACTCAAAAAATATTATTTTTATTTTTATTTTCGTTCTATAAAAATGTTAGACGAAAAACAATAATGGCCCTAGCTTTTTACTCGGCCCAAACTACAATCATCAAACTAAAGCTCAAAGGGCTGAGGGCCCAAAGGAAGCTTCTTACCTGCCATTCACGTGGCTATTTTCAATGTAGTTGCAGATTTGTTGTTGTTTGGATACAAGGCAAATCTTAACCCCGTCACTCCTTATTACCAAATTTCGGCTTTTGATTTTCAATTTACATCCATATTCCCGCCTATTTACACAGTCTGTCCCTTTCCTTTCTCTCTCCATATTTTTTTGAAATCTCTCTCTCTCTCCATTTAGCCGTTTCTCATTCTAATCATATTCAGATTCCAGTCCTAAACGTCCCATCTTTTTACTTCCCAAAATAAACCCGAACAATCAGTCATCGTCTCTCAATACGCAGTTTCGTAGCCAAAAAGCCCAAGCAAGGTAGAAAATGAATCACTATCACATCTACGAGGCGATCGGTCGCGGCAAATACTCGGTAACTTCACTGAGTCTTCCTCAAAATTTTCTGATCCTTAGATGCTAATTAGACTGTTCAAAATTTAGTCTAATTTACTTACCCTTGTGTTGGACGATATGTAGACTGTGTATAAAGGGAGGAAGAAGAAGACTATCGAGTATTTCGCGATTAAGAGTGTCGATAAGTCGCAGAAGAGCAAAGTTCTTCATGAAGTAAGCGGGATTCAGCTATTGAGTTTGATTAGTTATGAACGTACATTATTTGAAAATAATTTAGTGTCAAAAAAGAGATTACGGTTATCTTTTTTAATTTTTGTGTAATTTTCTTTGCCGAATATTTCTGTTAGCTGCTTCTGGCAATTTAGACTAAGGCCACAGGGTTGGGTTGGTTGACCATTTTTTTTTCCAGAAAATTAGGTGTCGGCATTTCCACTTCCGCTAAATTCCAATCCAAAAGTTTTAGCTTAAGTTATGGAGCACAGGATTAATATTACTATCCTTACTTACCTCGGTGTGGTAGAAGTTAGCAAATGCTTGGCATTTTCTTCTTTTTTTGTTTATTCTTTGAATTAAAAATTGCATTACATTAGTTGACTAAATTATTTATTTCAATGTCTTTGTTAAAGCTATTTTTGATTCCTATTTCTTGCCTCTGAGAAATCTGGTGACCTCTTCTATTTATTATTTTGGACATTATTTCATATAACATGAACCCTTCTTTTCACTTTTGCATTTATTGCAGGTGAGGATGCTTCACTCTCTAGATCATCCAAATGTTCTGAAATTTTATTCCTGGTAAGTCTTGCTAATGGGTAGAAATACTGCTTGATTGGCTATAGTGGTAAGCTAATATGTTATTGGTTATTTATTTTTCCTGGGAATTATAATCTCTTTTTCTCCAAATCTTTGCCCCTTCTGCCAACGGTATTTAATTTCCATACCAGGTACGAAACTTCTGCTCATTTGTGGCTAGTTTTAGAATACTGTGTTGGTGGAGATCTCATGACCATATTGCGGCAGGTATAGTTCACTTTGTTTCTATGTATATGCTGCATTTCTTTCTACACAAATATTTGGCTTCTTCGATGAGGATGGGTAGATATTTCAATCAATATTAACATGGATCTTTGCAGCCAATAAAACCAGAGGTCCTTTAATGCTACAGAGTTTTACAAAGTTGAAAACCCAACAACTCTGGCCTGTACAGGGAGCTTTGCACAATAAGAGTCTTAATTGAGAAATATGACCTTAATATACGAGATAAGTAAAGTATCCTGATATATGTTTGGGGAGCAACTGCAGTTCATCTGTCTAAAATTACATGTTTATTTCCAATATGACTAATAACATCTATTCTTCACCAATTTAACAAATTGGATCCTCGATATTTATTTATTCCGTGAGATTTTGGATTTGGGTGGATCTGTTTTGCTTTCTGGTTAATATCTCCTTAAACCTTTGGAGATTGTAAAGGTTCTTAAAAAGACTCTAATTCCCTTTTAAAACTTAAGAGAGCTAATGTAAAATTGATATAAATTTGTCAGACTTGAACATTCAAAGTTATTCACAGCTAAAATATCCAATTGGCGTAAATGTTTTTTGATCTTTCTCCATGTTATGTATCTCCAGAGTTGTTTGGGTGTTGTTGAAATAAATCACTTATCATAAAATGTGGAAAACTTATCACTCAGCAATGGTGGAGGAGTTGGGCTGCATGATTTCCACTATTCTAAAATACACTTAAAATTCAACAGAAATGAGTATTTCAGATTCTACTATGAAAGTTTATAATTATGTTATTAATAAATTATGGACAAGTTGCAGGATAACCAGTGGCCTGAAGATTCTATCCATGATCTTGCTCGAGACCTTGTCAAAGCTTTACAGTAAGAAATGTTTGTTAATTTTTTAGTCTTGTCTTTCTTCATATTGTATTTTCTAACACTAATCACTATTTTCAGATTTTTACATTCGAAAGGAGTCATTTATGCTGATTTGAAACCATCAAACATCCTATTGGATGAGAATGGGCGTATGAAGGTAAATTTGCATTATCTTTCCTTACATGATTGAATACTGTCAACATATTTCCTATATTATTTCGCCAATCATTCTTACACATTTGTTAATGCAGCTATGTGATTTTGGATTGGCAAGGAAGTTAAGTGATATATCCAAAACTCCTTCTTCCATGGTGTGCTATCCTTCCTGTTGCAACTTTTTATATTCTGCCTTTATGGTTTAGCTTGACTGAGTTATTGAAATCTGAAACTAATTTTGTTATATTCTCATTGTTTTGCTTCGATGCACTTGCCCAGTTGCCTCAAGCAAAACGTGGAACACCCTGTTATATGGCTCCTGAGCTTTTTGAGGATGGAGGTGTCCATTCTTATGCATCTGATTTGTGGGCTCTTGGTTGTGTAATATATGAGTGCTATGCAGGACGGCCTCCTTTTGAAGGGAGAGAGTTCACTCAGTTAGTAAAATCCATCCTTTCTGATCCAATTCCACCACTTCCTGGTACTCCAAGTCGTCCTTTTGCCAATCTAATCAATTCTCTGTTAATAAAAGACCCAGCTCAAAGAATACAATGGTCTGATCTTTGTGGACATGCTTTTTGGAGAACTAAATTCACTCCCGTGTCTTTACCTGCTCAACCGGCATTTGATAGTATGATAGAATTATATGTTAAACCATGCCTCTCAGAACGCAATGGTGACAGACCTTTACAAAGCAAGACCCCTCCTAAATCACGTGAAAAAGATGTAAAAGGGGTTCTAAAACAGGATGAGAACTCTATGTTGGGATCAACTCCAGTCAAGGGTACAGCAAGTGGCCGTAAGACTCAAGCAAAAGCTTCTGGTAGAGTAGTTGAGGAGAAGCAGAAAGATCCTTCCACTACTACCAGGCGTGTCAATCTCTTAAGGTTGTCAAGAATAGCAAAAACAAATTTACAGAGGGAGAATGAGAAAGAAAACTACAGGCGGCCTTTGCCTAATGGCTCTGAAAATGATTCTGAAGTCAAAATAGAGAATAACGATATGGAACTTGATTTTAATGAGAACACCGAAGATGAGACACGTGATGAACCAGATGGGTCTGATAACCCTCACAGTCATGCTGAAGATAAATTGCCAAGTCAATCTCAGCATTCTGAGAAACTGGAAGAGACTGGCATTAACACAAATCATGCAGATGTCCCACCCATGGATAGTATGCCTGCTGCTGATGAATCAAGAAAATGTGATGGTGAATCCTCCATAGAGCATACTGACGTTGCTGCAACGCCTCCTACTGTCAGTCCTCAACTCAAAACTCAGAGGATTAGAGAAAATTTGGGATCTGCTATTGATTCGGATTCTTCAAGATCATCTAATAACCTTTCACAGGTTCTTTGGCATCCATCAGATCTTTCTGTTAGACCGGTAATGCCCAGCAGAAAAGCTGATAAAATGTCAGAGGTATTTCCTTCACTTCCATTTGAGGCCATGCAAGCATCTGATTTTGTGAAGTTGTCAAAGGAGCAGCTGGATGGACTGAGCAATAGGATCATATCCATTCTTAATGGAAACACTAGTATTGGGGAGAAGCAGAACGTGATAAGATACCTTGAGATTTTGAGCAGTAACGCTGAGGCAGCCAACATCTTAACCAACGGGCCAATAATGCTTGTGCTTGTTAAAATGCTCCGCCTGTCAAAGACCTCAGCTTTACGAGTTCAACTTGCTTCACTTATTGGCTTGTTCATTCGGCATTCTACCTTTATTGATGATGATTTGGCAAATTCTGGAATTTTAGGTTCACTAACTGATGGCTTGAGGGACAAGCAAGAAAAAGTGAGGAGGTTTTCTATGGCTGCTTTAGGTGAGTTGCTGTTCTATATATCCACACAGAATGAGCACGCCAGAGACAGCAATCCACCAGAATCTCCATCGAAGGACACCCGGACAGCATCTGGCTGGCAGGTTAGCTTGCTTAAACCTAAATGTTTGCTGATCATGTGTATCTTTATTAATCTAGCTTGTGCATTTTTGGTTTCTGCCCCAGAAAAGGAAAGAACTGTTCCTAGACTTGGTTAGTGGACCATGTTCTTTTATTTTCTACCATCAATTGAAGTCTTAAAAATGAGGCTTTGAGGAGTAATTTTTTTAAGATATATTAGATTATTTATGCGCTCTCTCTGTGATCTTCTAACATTTCTGTTTTGGATACCTTCCCAATCTTTGGAGGCAGCTTCCAAATTCTTTGGTTTCATTGGTGTCGTCATTGATGCTTTGAGGAAGTTGTCGTTTGTAGGATATGTTAAATTCTTTATGCACTCTCTGTGATCTTCTAACGTTTCGTTTTGGGACAACTTCTCATCATCGGAGGCAGGTTCCAAATTCTTTAATTTCATTGGTGTCATCAGTTTTACGTAAAGGGGAGGATGATATGACTCAACTTTATGCATTAAGGACAATTGAAAACATTTGCAGTCAAGGAGGACACTGGGTGGCTCGTTTCACTAGCCAGGATGTGATTAGTAACCTGTGTTATATTTTCAGAGCTTCAGGAAAACAAGAGAGTATGAGGCTTACTGCAGGATCATGTTTGGTTCGCCTTGTTCGTTTCAATCCTCCTAGCATTCAGTCGGTTATGGAGAAACTTTCATTTAAGGATGTTGCATCTGCTCTTGTCAAGGGTAGTGCACGTGAGCAGCAAGTTAGTTTAAATCTTTTAAGCATGGTCATGCTTGGGAGCAATATGTTTCCTGATACTGGGCGACACCTTCTGCCCTTGGTGGAGGATAAGAATCTGGTACCCAGTCTTGTGTCTCTCATCGAACAGGGAAGTGAAGTGCTAAGGGGGAAGGCACTTCTGTTTGTTTCTCTCCTTTGTAAGAATGGAAAAAGGTGGCTCCTACACTTTCTTTGCAATGGTAGGTTACTTTCAACAGTGGACAGGCTGGCCAAAGAGAAGGACAACTTTCTGCAGCAGTGTTTAGATGCATTTGTGCATGTAGTGGTATCTATTATTCC